>VWZN01017393.1:1689449-1790266 GCA_013396955.1 Regulus satrapa | reverse complement strand
CCATGGCCCGCGGCACCGCGCAGCTCGGCCCGGGCCTGCCCCAGGGAACCGCCAAACGCGGGGTCTGCGGCGGGCACGGCCGGCTCCCGAAGGATCGCCCCGGTTTGGCCTCAGAGCCCCTTGGGAAGCGAACCCCCCGTTCGAGGCCCTCCCTGCAGGAGTTACCGCTAGCCAGGGCTGTCTCGTAAGGCAGCGGTAAAACCCAGCTCCAGCAGGAGAGATAGAGGGCGGTGAGCCGCCGGCACAGGCTGCCCGGGGAGGTGGAGGCTGCCCCATCGCTGGCGGTGTTCACAACCAGGTCGTGTAATGCCTTGAGCAACCTGTTCTAGTGCAAGGTGCCCCTGCTTGCACTGAGGAAAGCTCACGTGCATGCACTGAATGCTGTTCAACAGCCCAGTGCTCTTGGACTTGTAGATAAAGGAGATAAAAAACAATCCCAGTGTACTTTTCAAAACAAGTGCGCCTCCTTGCACAAAGGTCCCACCTTATTGCTGTTGGCAGATAACGCCCTTCATTTTATCCTCTATTTCCACATGTACCGCTTTTATTTTATGCTGCAAAGGTCATTGTCTAAGTGGGATTATTCAGCCTGGCGTGATCTCATGCCCCAGTCCATTTTAGGGAGTGCACTGTGCTGCAGATGCTGCTGATGGTGTAAAGCTGAGTGCTGTGAGAGAAAACCATAGCTCCTCTCATCCCCTTTCATAACCTAAATCTTTTGGATGTTTGATAAGCGAGAAATACTGTGGGACTAGCCCTTATCTTTATCCTTCTTTAAAGTTTTTGTTTGTATTCAGTACACTGGTGAAAGGGAATTCAACTCAAAAAGGGGATAAGAGACAGTGAGGGGGAGAGTAAGGCAGAAAATGCCCAGACTTGAAATTACATGTGATGAATTTGCCAGTGATATTAAAAAAAAATTATTACTTACACCACATCAGAATTATGAGAGTGTTTCTGCATCAGCACAGAGACTTTTTAGGAGTTGCTGCAAAAGTAATCTTACTCATGAGAAGATCACAGCATAGCAAAAATTTCCATTAAGGACTCCACTGACACATTGAAATTGCAGTGCTGGTGTGAAAAGGAGAAAACAAAATCAAAACTAAGCCCTTGCAAGATTTGTGAGGATTATCACTGGAACTGGTTACAAGTTTCCACTGAAAGAGTTCTATGCCAGTAGAAGAAGAAGGTTGATTTGGCAGGATTGAGTGCTTTGGAGAAGCAAGTTAATTGTCACAAGTTGCAGTGAGATGCAGACAGAGAGAGCAGGACAGGCAGGGAAATCCTCTGGCTCCTTTTTGGCAATGAACTCAACTGTCTGCCCCTCTCTGGGCATCCCAGCTCTGCCTCACTCGCCCACTTTCTTCAAACAGTTCTGCTGAGCCAGAGAGTTTTGAGAATGCCTTTGTTCTATGAGAGCAGTTTTGAAATAATGGTGGGAAGACAGCTATGCAACAAAGCCAGCTGAACTGAAAAGACTGCAGATATCTGGTGTTATTCACATTGTTTTAGATTTTTTAAAAACTTTTTTTTCTTTTTTTTTTTTAAAGTTTAAACTCAGCACAGTTATTTCCCTTGCTTCGACCTCATTATTCAGTGGTATCTCCTGTGTGCCAGCCTGACCAGGACCCTTTTACTTGGCCACTCTCTCTGGGAAGCAGCCTGGCCTGCTCTCCCAGTGGCATCAGCCCCAACACGGTGTGGTTGTCTCCTGGAGCTCTTTTTACACACAGTGCCACTGTTTGTGACAGTGCAGATTATTATGTGTTAGCTGTGGCTGGGGTGCATAACCTGCTGTGTTCAGTGCACACTCAGACAAGGCACCTTCCTAAAAGTTCTGGTACAAGTTCCCAAGGCAACTCCGTTCCTGGGGAAGTGCTTTGGCTTGTGCAATGCATGAGGGCTGGAGTTAAGTCAGAACAGATTTTCACAATGGTCCCTTTTGATCTCTCAGCAGATTAGAGAATGGCTTTCATTAGACATGTTCAAGAACAGGTTAGACCACCATCTGCCACTGATGCTAGTGCCACAGCTGAACTTGCCTAGTGCAGATGATCTCTTCCAGGCCTGTATTTCTATGACAACTTACACATTTTCATAGCTCTCTGAAGACTGGTTCAATTATTGGTTTGAACTCTAAGACAAAAAGACACAACTGTTGTTTGATTTCACAGCTGAGCTATGTGCCCAGAGCTATAGCAAGTGTGCAGCAAGTCTGCATAGTCAGGGATTCACTGATGAAGTCACTCCTATTTTTCACTGAAAGTGGTACAATTTATTGCTTTACCTGGACACCTCTCTACTTGTGCATTCAATAGTTTGTGCACCAAGGTTGCCTCAACCTGAACTCAGCAGTGTGGGACTCTGAGGGACTTGTGAGCGAGCCAGCCTCACAGATCTGTATTAGCTCTTACAGAATAAAAACATAATGCCTTATATTGATTAAGTTGGTAAAAAACCCCCATGTCCAAGGACGAGAATGTCCTTGATGAAGATCTAGGAGAAGAATACTTAAAATGTGTTTACCTGCATAAAACAGCAACTTCAAGTCTTGGTCAAATATATACATAAGACAAAAACTACACAGAGGTTTTAGTTTCTTAAGGTATCTCAGGAAAGAAGCTTCCTTTGCAAGGCACGTCTGTGAACTGGAGGCTTGTGTGGAGATTTAACCATATGGAACCTTGCTATGTCACACAGGGGTACTTTCCTTGTTAATCACTGTGTAGGTATCACTTGCCTAGAGTTTTTGGGTGCTATTCATGGCACCGTGTTCTACCTTGGCTTGGACTATTTCACACAGGTGAACAGTCACTGTGATAGTGACTATTGTATTACTGGTGCTTCTAAATGAGAATCTAACTTTTTTCCATGGCCCCTTTTGAAGGCTGCTGGCTCGCCCAGGTGACAGCTTGCTGAGCACAGCAGCACAGTTAGGGCAAGCAAAGGGAGATACTGGCACCTAGAGTCATGCAGGATGAAGCACTGTGGTTTTATTGGAGGTTTAGTGTTGCAGAGACAAAAGAGGAGCAGGCACATGAAATTATGCACCCTCTTTTTCATTACTCCAACACCAAGCACTAGGTGGATACCAGCACTTAAATACTTGAGCTGAACATTTGCAAATAATAATTTAAAGCCTGTTGAGAAGACATACCTTATATGCATTGTAAAGATAGAGGGCATGCATCAACCATAAAGCACCACTTTGCCATATCAAACACTGCAGATAAGGCTAAAAGTTGAAAAAGCAAAACAAAAACACTGTTTTAAGAAAATCTGTTGTCTGTCTCACTTCTCCCAAGGCACTGTGGTTTGCCTACAATGCAAAGTACTGCTGGGTACTGTTTTTTGAGTACCCCAAACCCCTGTGCCTGGCACCATCTGAAATGGTTTTAAACAGCCACATCACCCAGATCCTTACATTGCTTTTGCCTTCCTGTCCAATACTGGATCACAACAGGGCATCAAAACCCACAATTAGGCTGAATTTTCAGCTTAGGTGACTGCTGCATGTGGTAGAATATTTATCTGAAATGGCTGCAGTGAGAAGAAAACACCCCTAGGGCTAATGTAGCCTCATAACCCAGCAAACAGAGGCTAATTGTCACTGCTAGTAAAAAGCCACAGGCTTTATGCTGACTTTGTAAGGCCTCAGGACTGAGAGTTCTCACCACTGCTTTGCCTGAACTTGCCTTAACCTGCCTTCAGCTGTCCCTCGTTAGGCTGTGAAAGCAATTCTTCTAATGACCAGGAAATTCAGCTTTCTTCCTAGGATTTAAAGGCCACTGATAAAAAACAAGATATAACTTTGTAGCTCAAATAAAAATGTCCCTAAAGTAGCAAAAAATAAAGACAAAGGAACAACACGAACATCATGCTCACCTACAAAGGATCTGGGATACTGGCAGCTGGCAGTACTGTCCTCACTGTCCTCACTTTAGCCACTGACCATTAGTCCAGAGGATCAGAGCAGGTGTCAATACACATCAAAATAAGGGGTAGATAGTAGAAAGTACGCATCAAAAAACTTCAGCTTTTCCTGTTTCTCCATTAGTAGCATAGCAGTATTCTTTTCTGGTCTCTCTTCTTGTCTCTTGTCTAATTAGATTGATCTAAACTAGTAACAATTCACATATTAGAGTGTTAAAACTTGTTACACTAACAACAAATTCTCAACTTCACATCCAATGCTCCCAACAGTTCTGAGTGCAACATTAGCTCAGGCAGCAGTGACGTGATGGACAGGACAGAGCTGCAGAATCATCTGTGGGACCCCAGAACCATGTTCAAGGGCAGCTGGTCAGCCCAGAACACCTGTAGCAGGGCACAGGCCTTTTATTTGTCCTGCAGAGCTAATGAAATCATCATTCCTCACCTTCCTCGTGTTCCAGTCTCCTGACAAGGCCTTGAAGATGTGTTCTTTTTATTTTTATTTAGAAGAATGGATAAATATTTTGCCGAAGGTGTTAGTCAAGCACAGAACCTTGGAAAGCATCCAAATAAGCAGCATGGAGAAACCACAGTTGGAAGGTTTCAATGGCTACTTTAATGAATTAGTAAATAATATGGAAAATGGACTTTCTTGATTCTCAGGTATTGAACTCCAGCTTCTATAATGGACAGAGAGATTTGGCAACTTGTGAGGGCAAGGTTACGCTCATCCCTGAATGTTGCAATGTAAAAAGGGGTAATTCATAGAATCGGGTGGTAGGGTCATGAACCTGCCTTTGCAAATATGACAATTAGTCACCGTGTTGAAAACATTTGCCTTGAGGGAAAGGGAAATGTCTGTATTGCAAGATACCATAAGATGAACACGTTTAAATTACCTCAGAGTAATATCTGTGCATAAACATAACCCTAGAGTACACACACTTTCAGCTTGACCTGCTTCAGTTATAGGTCAAGCACATAATAAATCATGGCAATGGAATTCACAGCGACACTGCTGTGAAGTCACCCCCCGTGCTTAGCAGTGAAACATCTTCCTGAAAAGCAGTATTAAACATGCCTCTTCAGAAATGCAAATTCTCTGCCTGCATCTTTTCAGCCAGTATTCAAGAAAGCACGGAGGAGGCAGACATGCAAATGTGTTGGTCATTATTCTGCTTAGTGAGCTCCAAATCTATTATTGGTCTTCTATGCACAGACAAAACCATATTTACATCTTATTGAAACGGCTGTATGTCTAAAATGACTCTGCCAAAGCCAGTGTAGTTACTTCACATGCAATGGCAGAGAGGTCGTCATTCAGTTCATGCTGTGCAAGAGCACAGAAAATAGCCAAACCTCTTAAAATCATCCCTGTACAGAAAAAATTATAGAAAATTACTGGCAAGTGCTAAAAAATAAATTTTGCTTAGGAAATGTTTGGCTCACTCACTAAAGAAACATATTTGTGAGGTGTTTTTACATTACAGAGAAAAAAATGGTATATTAAATTAATTTGCCATATTTTTCATGTGTTTCTTTATAAATATTTTTACACAAAGGAAGTATATAAATACAAAGGTAAAATATTTTCATTTTAAATCTACATGCTATCAGATAAATTTTCAATGCTAAAAAAAGTGGTCAAAAGCATGATTAACACACATTTTATAAAGACAATGTAACAAGAGGTATGCAACACACTGTATTCCATTCCACAATGCATACTGCTTGTTTAGCACAGTGCTGAAAAGCTGCATCCCTTTGTGTTTGTTAATGAATCCATTTCTGGTGAATGTGCAGGCAAACAATAAAAAGGCATTGGCAAACTGGAGGCTATTTTAACCACATATACACAATGGCTATGTAGTTGCACAGAATGGTAACACAGAAGTAAACATGGAAGTGAAACAATTTCAAATGTCATTCTGTTTTTACAAAACGTCAAGTTCCCTAAAGTTGAAGAAAGGAGAAGCCCACATAAAAAGCAAAATGTCAACACTGTTCCAACAGCAAGTGAAACCAGTAAACCTGCTGTAAGAACCAAGAAAGCAAAAATCCAAGGAAATTATAACTGAACTTTGTGAAATGTCTATGCATTTTCCACCGTCATTCCGTTTGGTAACAGTACTTCAGGGTATAAGTACGGACGGAACAGGAAAATAGAATGCAACCAGTACATCGGATACCATGAATGCAATTGTAGAGTCTTCCATCAATCTCTTCATTTCAAAATGCTGTATGCATCATTGTCAAGGAGGACACTGTGACCTGCACTGTGGGGCCGATGGTGAGGGAAAAAAGAAATGATGTCTTTTCAAAATAGTGTCTGAATGAGTCCTGACAGGAAATGAATTCAGCAGAAACCTCTGACCAGTGTTCTGTGACCAAGTAACCTGCCTTTAACTCATTTTCAAAATCGCCTGCTCAGTGATAAGCATCCCCTGCAAAGGGGGGTGCTGATGGGAAATCAAAGTTCCTAAGACTTAACAGGAAGGAATGATGCACATAACACCCTGCTATTATGAAGAAAGTTATCGAAACTTGGAATGCCATCGTGGAGACAACTGCTCTGGATACATCTAACTACAGATGTTGATTTCCACACTCCTAGTCCTCAGTACACTTTTGCTGTAAAGACTTTTTTTTCTCCTTTGACATTTGTTTTTGAAATTTACTCAAGAAAACATACAGAATTTCTATTCTCATCTGGAAAATCTACATATTTTTTAGATGGACTCCTAGAAACTGTTCCTTGTCCCTCATGTGTTATAAGGAAATTGCAAAATGGAAAATAAATTTGTCACAGTAGATTTGCTTCAAGCAAAGTTCGGCTGTATTTTGATCTCACCCGATCAGAACACCTTTCCTGTTCTGTTTTGATTTGTTTTTCCTTGCAGGCATATAAGAAAAGTCAGAATCTTATTCTAAGTCTGCATGGACTTGTTTTGTAATCCTCATTTCTACAAAACACTAATGCAGACCTTGGAATTCTATTATTAAAATCTCCATGTACTTGATATTCTTAGGATCTATCTAATTTGAAACAATGATCACTGTTTTTCAACAGTTTAAGGCTGTCAGCATGCTTTGGGTTGGGGAGAGATATGTTCCTGAAAACAAGATTATGCCACTAAAATTCAAGGACAGATGAAGAATATGTTGACACATAGCTTTCCAGGTCAGATTTCTCCAAACACAACTGCATTTTGCCACTCTGACCTATTTTAATGGATGCCATGTCATGCCATTCTGAAAGAGAAGCCAAGCAGCATGCATGAAATCAGAAGTGAAAGAGGGGACTGCCTAATTTTTCCTTGCATCCAAAAATTTTGTTTTGATAAGAAAACCACCATAGCAACAAAGAAACCAGCTGCATAAGTAAGGATAAAACTAAGGCTGGCTAAAAATTTGTTCAGTTTGAGAAATATTCTGATAAAACTATTACATTATAATATTGCTCTTCCTCTAAGAGCTTGTCAGTAAATGAGCTTATGAGGGAGGCTGAAACGGAACAAAGGAAAAAAAAATAAAAATATATAGTCGGCATCAGTGGACTGTACCTACTTTTTATCTGCCCCTTTCACCCAACCCAGCAAGCATATATTTAAGAACAGAACGTGTATCTATTAAGTTTAAAAGAAAAGCAATATATATATTCAAAATTCTTCTTGAGAAATTAACTTTAAAATTGCTAATTTGTCCAACTAGTCACGCTGCTTTCTCAACTGTTGGTAAAACAGGGGCCATAAGCCACTTTAACATTCAGTTTCCGTGGATGCATTTTCTTGTCTGCTTTTCTGTTCTTCTGTTGCACTGCCAAACGCTACCACCAAATTAGTTACACTGCTGGCATGTCCTGGTCTATTTAATTTGTCCTTCACAGACTTGGCTTTCCGAGAATGGCTGTGCAAACTCTTGGAGCGTACTGATGGGAACCCAGAAGTCCTTTCTGCCTTTACTGACAGTAAATTCTCCTTCTCGGCCTTGACAGTGGTGGGCATAGAGGTGTAAGAGGCACTCATACCTGCTTCAGCAACATTACTATCATCGTCTGTGTCCATCTGCTTCTCCTCTGCTTGCCTTTCTGCTTCAGAGACCAACCCGGGGTATTCTGGAGGACGCTCTTGAGAAAGCTCCTGCTCAACTTCGTATTTCCACTCCGTGGCCCACTGTTCAATTGCAGAAGGGCACACCTGATCCATAATGGTGCTATACTCTGAGGTCCAGTTGTTAACTCCTCCAACCAGCTTTCCACCTTGTGCAAATATAAAGCTCCTTGACTTCATCATAGTCGTTTGACAAGCACTGAAAGTTTCAGGAGGAAAATAGCGCATTGCTTTGGATTTGTCCAAGGGATAAGAGATGGTTGCTTCTAACTTGGTACGTTCTACTTTTAACTGAGTGTTCTGAAAATCTGGTCCTGCTACTGACTGACTGTTCGTAACAGCATTCATCTGCTTTACACTCTGAGGAATCATTCTGTCGCTACTGAAAACCCCCTGCTTTTCACTCCCCAAGCCACCCGAACCAGAATGGGGTCTGGAAACATTCTGTGCAATTTCTAATGTAGATTTACTGTGATCTGCTGCAGCGACTGCATCAGCACTCGAGGTATGGAATCCAGTTTGCTGTTCTGGAGCCAGCATCCTCGGGTCTGCTCCATCTTCTTTGGTACCAATCGAGTGGGCTTTTTTACGCATGGCTGGTGACATAGGTGTGGCGCCGTCATCAAAGGTCAGCTCATCGCCACTGATGTGGTATTTGTACATGCTGTAGCCATCAGAGCTGTTCACACTGCTCTGCCTCAGGAGATAAGCAGCATCACACTCTGAGGAGGCCCGAGAGCGCGTGTATGTCAGCTCGGATTTGTCGATGCCCGCCAGCTTTTCCAGAGCATTCACCATCCGACCGGAGAGCTCTTCCAGCTGAGACAGCCGCAGGTCAACTGTCTGCAGAGAAGCTTTCATAAAATGTTCTCTCTCATTCACTTCTTCCAGCCTCATCGACATATTTTCAACTCTGTGGAGTATAAAAAAGGAAGCAGAGAACAGAACCTGGAGAGTGGTGCAGTAACCCATTATAGGCACCCAGCTCCTGGTTTCTTCCTAAGGCAGAATCTTGTGTGCATCACGCCTTGTTCTTTTTTCCTATGTGTAGCAACAAAAGCAGGAGCATTTCCCTGTTATCTTTCTGTACACCATATTAGAGGGGTATTTGAACTTTGCCCTTATACACATGGCAGAAGAGCCCTCAGGGAAAAACTACTATTAACATTTCTTCTATGCCACCCACTGTGTGCTCAGTTATTCCCCTTCACTGTGGAGCATCAAATTAATTACATGAAAAGTACTTTCTAATGACATGCTCACAGGGTAACTTAAATAGCATCAAAGCATGTTGTAAAACAGGTTCTGCAGCTGTATGAGAGAGAAACATCTACTGGTGTTGCCGGGATTGCTTTAGCTCTTGAAATACCTTTCTATTTTGTTATCAGCTGAAGGCAGTGGAACTACTGTCTATTTAAATTAAAATAATACTTTTTCCCATTTTCTTCTTATCATTTATATCATAATGGATGTGATAGTACTAGAAAAATGCATATAAAAGTAATTAATTGGAATGTGGCTTAGAGATCATGTACTAGTAAATCTACTGTGGAAATTAACGTTTTCTTGTTCCCATACACAAAAGATGAGAAAGCATCTGGAGCATGGAGCCATGAGAAATAAGCAAATCTGCTTTGTGGCCATAGAGCATAGTGAATCAGCGAGGCTTATCAGCCCTGCTTTATTCTCTGCCACAATACCTTGGATTTTGACAAATTGCCATGGAAGAACAGTGTGATAGAAACCACTCAAATATCTCAAATACATGTAGCAGGTAAAATTTACTTCTCTATTCTCAAATTTCAAATGTAATAATGCAAGATGTTCAGGACTTCTCTCAAGAGAAAGAAGTTTATCTACTAAAGAATTATATAGCTCACAGAACTAATTCGTAACAAATTAAGACATATAAATATATAGATAAATATGTATAGGGAGTACTTCAACAGAATAGTGTGAGGTAGATTAAGGTGAAAGAGTGTTTAAAATGCATATTATTTTCATTTTAGGGAGAATTCTTCTTCTTTTCTAGGAAGTGACAAAAGAGCCCATCTCTTGACTTACTTAGCTCTACTGTCAGCATAGGCAGAGCCTTTGGGAACAGTCCTGCCAAGTGCATTAGCACTGTGTGCTTACACAGCAATGTGCAAACATTACCTAGTCCTCAGAGCAAGCATAATGCTTTACATGACATTTTATTCCCCTCCTTTAAATGGGGAAGTTCATACTGAAAAGCTAAATGCCTTGTTCAAAGCCTGCAAGAGTCTGTGGCAGAGATTAAAATTTAGTAGTTTTGAGTGCCAGACCCTAATGTAAACCAGAGGTCTAAGGGAAGAACCCTCAGTGCTTTTTGTCATTAAGCTCCAACATGTTTCCCATGGTTGGATGAACTACTGGAAACTCAACAAGCAGCAATTTTCTCAAATGGACAAAAAGTGTAACTGTGATCCTCAGATGGATGAGAGGTATAAAATTCATCATAAGCAAAGATGTTCTCATAACAAAGCTACCCAAACCAGATTTAGTGACGCAACAGAAGGAATAACAAGAAGTTTGCTTTTTTGAGAGATGCACCTGCTCAGACAGTTATTTGGGATTTGGATCAGCTTCTGCATTGGTGGTGGTTTTCTTCAAGATCAAAATCTTTCCTATTTTAACTCAACCGTGGGTATAAAGAAGATACTAAGGAAACTGTTCCTGACAAATGGTGTGGATTTTTGTTACAATAGGTACCTTTCAGAGGTAACTCTGATGCGTTCATCATTAGATGACTGCTGCTCATCCTCTTTCTCCTGGAAGTATTCTTCTACACACTGTTCTTCAAACTCATACAGTTTTTTTAGCTCTTCATCATTCAGAAATAACTCTGTGCAAAGAGAAGAACAAAAGAGGAGTTTCCTTCATCTGAACTTCTGGCAGACAATTTAAATCAAAATTAGCAGTTTATTTTGGACACGGACAAACTGCAGATTCTACTCCTGCACAAAATGGAGAGATGATCTTTTAAAATAAGCAACGAGCACTTAGCTAAGGATGGGCAGAGCTGTGAAGGCAAAGGAAAGCATTATGACCATCATCTGCTTCCATGGCCATCCACAGGGTGCTCGATGTTCTGAATGACTTTGGCACTGTTTAACAGCTGTGCATTGAACAAACTGACCAGATTTTACAAGATAAAGACCTGGGCAATCTCTGCCAATTTGACTGTTCCCTCATTCAAGTGTTATTCTTAAAAGGACACCAGTTAAAGGCAATGGATAAACTTAAGAGATTGTTCATAGATATTCTTTGGATTAAACCTTGAAAAATTACTAATCACATAAGAAAAACCCAAGGGGAATATAAGCTTTTGGGAACAATTCATCCTCTATCTGGATTTGTCTCTTTGCATTTGGAAGGAGCATTACATTTCCTTTTTTCCTTTTTCCTTTTGTGCAAAAATATTTCCTGTGAAATGCAGAAACAGAGGGATGCTGTGTGCCTCTGATTACCTCCATGAGGCATGCAATGAAAATATTAATTAACATTTACAGAGTATGTTAGGAGAAGCATCCTCACAGCTTCCCTGTGAAATGACAGATAAATCTCTAAATGATAATGGGGATACTCGAAGTCACTGATTGCTCACAATCACAGAGCTGACACTGTAGCTGGCATTTGAACACTCTGATCCCTTCTTCTGAAATTCCTATTTGCCCCTCCCAACATATGGGCTTCACCAGAACCTGGTAAACTCCTGGACTGAACGGATACCATCTCCCTGCTTTAAGAAAACATGTTTAAGGAGATATTTATTAGCATTTATTAGAGAGCTGCAAATTCTCAGGCACCCACAGAGCCTGAGAGCTGTTAACTTGATACAAACATTGGCCCATACTGTCCTCTGCAAATACACCCGAAGGTCAGGGTGAACAGAACAGCTGAGTGTCGGCTGCTTTTTGCTAATATGGTGTAGTGGTGCAAAGAACTCAATTTAGAGAAGATTTCTTGCATACTCAGTCCCCTGTCCCGCTCGTCCTGGTCTCCATCGCCTCTCTTGCAGCGGCAGCAGATCCGCTTGATGATGATGTAGATGTGGCTGAAGATAATCATCGGAGGTGGCAGGACAGGTCTGTCATGGAATGTCATGATCAGCTGGTACCGCTGGAACTTCCAGACTTGGTTGGATATCGATTTTACCTCAAAGAAGGTATTGCTGAAAGGAAACACAGGTACAGTTTCTACGAGGTCCCTAATGTTACTTCTCATTGAACGAGTACTATGTCAAAAAAAGCAACAGCTAAATAACCTCATGGAACCACATAATTTGCTTGGCCATCTCCTCATTGGTGCTACTGAACTGAGGATTACATTCAACTCATGATTTCACTACTCCTTTTGAAGATAGCAAACAGAAGGTGCTTTGCATCCGTCAGGCACCACTCAGAACAGTCCTCTCAGACCATTTGCTACTGCTGTACAAATCCCTTAGGTGCCAGTGAAAAGAAACTCACACAATTTATGCATCGCATAACTGGTATTTTGGGGCTTGGTTATAAACTATTTCTTTTAACACATGCCAGTATTTGATGCTACACAAAGTATTAAATCCATGAAAAGTATTTTGTATGCTAAACTCAGAAGCTTCACATAGTCTGCCTTTAATATGCTAATCAGCTTGACCCACATAGAAGACTTTTCAAGTTTTCACAGAATGTCCTAAATTCAAACTTTACTCCCTCAAACTTCTTATTCAAAAGCATGGTGTATATTCTTGTAAAGGAATTTATTCTTGGAAGCTTCATAATTTTAAAAGCAAAGTCTGTTTTAAAGATGTTTAATTTTGAAATTCAGTTGATATGAAGTAATAGTAGTCAATCCAGAGATACCAAGAGTCACAGTTACGAAATACCAACTAAGAGAAAGCAGATTTGATATTCTGTCTTAGAAAAGGCTCTTAAAGCTATTTTAAAGTATCTTCAGACAGCTCACTCCACTTCTATGACGGTGATATTTACATTTTTTATAAATAAACTTTTAATATTTTCTGTCCACTTATTTCCAAACTTTATGTGCTTTAGAATATCTGCATTCATAAAGCAATTAAAATATCTCTTCAAAACCAAGGAATTCCTTTGTACACATAGCTTCTGCTTTCTTCAGGTTACGTATACATGAGACTATGATCAATGATAAATAACAATCTGTCTTCATTGTGTCTCCTTTACAGCAGAAACTCCCCAGCTAGATCTGAACCCTGAGCAAGCAGGCTGGGATGGAAGGAGTTAACAGCATGACCTACTTCCCAAACTGCTGATTCCTTGGTACTTCAGCCAATAATAGCTACCATTGTAAGATTCTTCCCCTTCTCCCCAGCTATGTGACTGGCATTTGAGTACTTTAAATTCATGACCTTTTAAGCTACATACATCAAATGAAAGACAGGCTTTGTGAGCTGCAGATTTCTGGGCACACAAAGTACTATTTTTGCATTTGTGACACAAGCTACCTACGCCAACAAGCCCATGGTTGAAGGCCACAAAAATGGATCACCTGCTTTTCTCAGGTGCTCTGTTCAGAAGGTATTGCAAACAAATCATTATTCTTTTTTTTAATCCCTAAATCATGAGATGAAAAGCATGCAACCTAAGTGCAGGTAGGAAGAACAAGCAGCATAAATTTATTTTGTTTTACTCGAGATAAACCCAGAGATATGTGCACACTGCACACTGCTTGGACTGGCCACAGATCTTGGCAACACATAACCATCTTCCTGTTGGTTCAAGACAATACAGACTATTTTTTTGGGTCATGCAAAGCCCTAATTTCTTTTTCTAAATGGAAAACAAGACAAAAAAAAAAAAAAGCCAGATGATGTAGTGGAAATGCCTCAGGCTTTTGACATCCAGAGTTTTGCTCTGCTGTTCTCCCACAGAGCTGTGAGTGCCAGTCACACACAGAACACGGGTTTATGTCAGGTGTGTGCCAGGTTTCATGGATCCTGTTTTTCATCTTTCCAGAGCAACCTTGAGGCCTGTCACTATCCATTAGAAAGTAATTGGAAGGAGCCAGGTTCTCTCACTTAAATTGCTGCAATTGCAGCAAATTCAAAGCTACCTTTCCTCATTCTTCTCCAGGGTATAGCCTGGTGCCAGTATTTGCCTGTCACATATATGGAATAATAAGATTCCAGAGTGAATGCAAAGCCTTGCAGAATCAGCTGACGGGCTCTAACAGAAATTTTATCTCGACAGTAAGACAAAGATGTATGATCGTTTACATACTTGAAGACAGCAATCAGCAGGTTTACCAACAGGATATTTGCTACCAAAAGGTAACAGGCCATAATAGCAGGAGTGAGCCAGGCCCCTGGGATGCACGGAGGGAGGCGTTTACCATCATCGTCATACAGATTGTCCCCACAAGGAGCTGAAGGAAAAACAGGAAAGGTATTTTTCACTAATTGTCTGATACTTAAAGATGCCATTCACATTTATTTAATGAGGACACATGCATAAACATTGCCAAATTTTGTCAGGTTATTTCCAGGAGCAAGTATGTATAATTTCTGCTTCATATTCTGCTTCCATAGTAGTGAACAGAGAGGCAACTCCTTACTGTACAGTGTGGCTTTCTAAGTCACATTCCCATGGATTTTCTTACAGTGATAGTCAAAGACCAGATCTTAATGTGTATAGCTACATATTAATAGTGGAATTACAAACAAAATATTCAACCTAGCTTGTGAGCATACCTTGCCAAAGAGATAAAAGCAATGCCTTAGTGGTACCAGATTGCTGAGCATGTATTCAAACATTTTTGGGGGCCCAGTGTACTGAAGAGGCCTTTAATGGCCCTGACCAACTTCACTGGGGGTTTACACCTATGCCCCCTCTGCACACCTGTTCCTGCCTGAGCTATGTCTCACCCCTGCCTCCAGGATGGACCTTGGACCTGAGTTAATCCTTTGGATTGACCCTTCTGTCTCTGGCACTGTCTTTTTCTGTCCCTTAGTGGATTGCCTGGATGGATCCCACACTATGACTTGACCTGTCTGGGGCTGTTAATGTTAGCAGCAGGTTAATGCTACCAAAAAGATCAAATTCTAAAATGAAAATTATATAGTAACAGCAAAAGACTACTGAGAATGGGATAAAAACTGAGAATATTGATCAAACCAATATAAAATAATTGCCTGAAGTAATTCTAAGATTAAACAGGTTGTCCTGGGTGAAGAACTCTCTTGGAGCTGGGTAACTCCAGTGCCAACATATCTGATTTCAAATACAAGGCTAACTTTTGGAGCTATTTGATAGCAGGTGAAGTTTTTGTCAGCCACAGGTTCTTTAGCTGTAATCTAAGCAAATGTGAAGTCTGACAGAGGTCATAACAGATTTAGTTTATGTGAATAGAAAACCCAGTATTTTTAAACATTTTGCAAAAATCACCAATGCTTCAACCTCACTTGAAAAATACTTCAAAATAATTGAAAACAAATGCTTCAAAAATAGTTGAAACTAAGCTTATTTACTGAGGTTTCAAAGAGCTATTTGAACTGTAATTAATAATATTTATTTTACTTGCTTTCCAAACATCAGACCTACATTTTTCCTGGTTTTCCTAAGAAAAGTATAGCAGGAAAGTTAAGTGAATCCTGATTTTACTCAAATAGACCAAAGAAAATACTGCCAAAACCACTGTAATATTGTATCTAGGTAATCAAAGAGAAATAGTTATATAATGCCACATATGCATCGTAATTTTAAAAACCCAGTTGTTTTACTATTGGTGCACTAGAAACAAGTCTTATCAACAACTTAAACTCAGTTAAAACCTCTGATCTGCATGTTGTATTAAATTATTTTTCCTGTGCTTTTTTCAAATGATACTACTAGAGTAGAAAATCAAGATTCACACCTGACTATTGGATGATTGGTGTAATTAAAATATGAGTAACTAGTCAAGAAAAAGATTAATGAACATATTCAGCTAAATGAGATAATCAGCTTTCCACAGAGACTTACGATTGATTTCCATGGCATAGACTGAACATCATTCCAAAGGAACAGAATGGAAAAGGAGACAGGGAGAGAAAAAAGAAAACAACAGAATAATAAAGAAATAGAACCCAAAAAAAGGTAATTGGAAATACAGTTTTGCTGCCAAGAAAAGATAAGCAACTCAAATGTCAGAACAGTAGAGACATCTGCTGAAAAAAAAAAGTCTTTGTTAAAAATGCATTGCATTCTGCAATTTCCTTTTCAGGCTGTTTTCTCCAAATGTTACATATGGCAGCAAACTAATAATAATGTATCACAAAATGCTTCTGGCAGATGATCATTTAAATATACATGATATTTCTGGCAAGTAAACAAAACTGGCCGTCAACACGAAGCAACTCAAAATTATCACACAAAAGTCATTCTTTTAGCTATTATGAAAACATTTTCTCCTTTTTTTTCTTTTTTTAAAAAAAATTTAAAACAACCTTGGCTTTGAATCTATCAGCTGTTTCTTTTAAATAGCTGTGTTTCCATTAATAGGCATGCTATTATATACTGTTATACTATCAGTATCATTAAAGCCCATTTTGACTACCAGTCTGGATACTTGCTTGCCAATTCCTAAACAATTCCTAAAGGCTGGTAAGTAAAGTCACACTATTGAAAGAAACTCAACCAGGCTTCTATATTGTTTAAGAACAGGATGGTGTTGTGTACCAGATGCTGATAACTTCTTGCTTGTGCACATCTTAAGAGAGTGAACCTCACAAGAGCTTCCTGGGATGCATTAGGAAAAGTGTTACCAGCAAATTAAGGGAGGTAATTATTGCCCTCTACTCAGGTCTGGTGAAACCACATCTGGACTTGTGTGTCTGGTTCTGGGCTCCCCCACAGCAATCAGGCATGGAAATACCAGAATGGTCCAGTCATGGGCCGCAGAGATTACTAAGGTGATTGGACTATCTGAAAAATGAGGTAAGATGGAGAAAGCTGGGATAATTTCATCTGGAGGTCAAGGAGATCTTACCAATGTTATAAACACCTGCTGATGTGTGGGAGACAAGAACACAGGGCCAGACTCTTCTCAGTGAAAGGAGAAGCAGCAGTGGGCAAAAGTGGAAAGATGGGAAATTCCATTTAAACTGGGTTGTCCAGAGAGGCTGCAGCATCTGAGGCTGCTTTAGTGGTGTGCTTACAGGGAACCATGGAAAGATTAGAGTGAAAATTTCTTACTGAAAGCAAAAAAGATCTTCATGAGTCAGTCCATAGACTTCTACACAGGATAAATGTACAGAACAATTGTAAGGCAGTGAATAATGCCTTTCATAACCAGAATTATTTTAATATTAAAACAACACAACCCACACATTTCCAAGTTGGTTTAAGCTTAGGCTACTGACACAGCAAAGCTTCTGACCTAAGAAGAATCAAGTAGCTGAACTTGTACAACCAGAAAGCCCAAATTTTTGCTGAAGAAAGATTTTGAATCTAAAGCATGCTGAGTATATACCTGAGAAATGATTGGAAGCATGAGAAAAGCCTGGGACACCTCTTACACTAAAGAGATAGCTGGTAAGGTGTTTTCTTTGATTTAAAAAGAAATCAAACTGTCTACACAGGCAAACATTCTTTGCTCAAACTGAAGTAGGATTTGAATGCACACAGTGAGATAAGGGATAGCCCATTAGAGTCACTACCTCTCACTTCTCTCACGGGAGAATTGTCCCACTTGTGAACCAGGATAAGCTCAGGATCTCTTGTGTGCACCAAAAGTGCAGATCAGACAGCAGATGAGTGGCTTGACCTTTCTCTTGTCAGGAGTCACTTACTGTACCCTAAGTTACATTAATGAAACAAGCAGTCATTAGGAAAACAAAGCTGATCTGATTGTACACTGTTCAGAAACAGACTTTATTCTTTGTAAACAGTTGAAGTACACTTTAACAGTATTATAGAACAAAAGCTTTTCATGATAATGAATCTCAATGGTTTTTGAACTTAGCACTCCTGGTTCTTCAGCCTTCCACTGCCCTACCTGCCAGTATACACACATGACTGAAGTAACACATACACAAAGCAGAAATGGCAGCTTGATTATTTCAGATAAAGTGCAAACTGCATGATACACACTAGAGGAGGCCAGCTGCACATTGGACTGTTGTACAAATTTCAAATATTAACACAAAATTAGTAGTAATGGGACAGCTTACATCTCCTTTAAAATACCAACAGCTATTTTTTTAAAGCATGTAGGTTTCCTGTAAGAAAGGCTACTTTCAAAGCTAATCAAGTGGAGTTTGCTTTTTTTTGTTTTGTTTTCCCATACGTGCAAAAAAGAACAGTATGATTCATGAAATGAAAATGTTTCTGAAAGCAGACAGATGTATGACTAGGACTAAAAATGTATGAGCTCATTGCTTGAGAGTTGGAGATGAAAGAATATGTGTATTTTAACCTCCTGCACAAGGGATTTCTTTCTTTTCTTCTTCTGCTGGAGCTGACTCTTAGTAAACCTTTGAATGAAAAGAACATTTCAGAATGATCTCTGTTGATCCCTGCAAGTAAACAGAACACATAACACTGCCACACTCTTGAACAGGAGAATATTCTGCACTACATTACTTTCTATGGTAACTGAATTTGAATATAAACTAAGATAGCAGACACGCAGGTGTGGAACAGAAAACTGCTCAGTCTCAGGTCCGCCACAAGAAAACAACAACAACATCATCATAAAGTGAAAACACTATATCCAAATTAAAAGCAGTCTTTAATTTGGATCTGATCATCTGCCTCAGAAACAGGAAACAGACTCTTACTATGAATTCTACTCTTACGGTCTATCTGGTCAGCGAACACCTCTCCATAGATCATCCAGTAGGGCATGTAGAAGATGTTGCGAGCCAGTCTCCAGGAGGGCTCCTCGTCCGGGTGCAGGATAGCCTGGCGGGCCACTCCAAAGCTCATCAGAACCACAAGCATGATGACCACAAAGTACAGCATGTCAATCATCTGCAGGGAGAGATCACAGAGAGGCTCTCAGCACCAACAGGGAGCACAGCGGCAGCGGCAGGCCTGGCTGCCAGCATGCATGACAGCAAACAAGAAAATAGCAAGAGAATCCTCTGGACATCATTCTTTACTTGCACTACTCAGCTATTAAGCATGGATAGAAATGGAGAGAAAACAGTTACTTAAAGGAATAACAGATTATATTTAAAAATACTGAAAATGCTAAAATCTTTGCTATCCCTATTCACCTTTGCATCAAATGTAGTATGCTGTGCTTTCAGCACAGACATCCACTGTGGTTGCAGAGATGATATAATCATTGCTGTACCATCTCCTGTGCACAGCTGATGGTTTTCTGGATGATTCTGGTGTACCTATAATCTGTTATTGCATGGGTATAACATCCTGTATGTGTACATGAATTCATATGGCAACTTTCCACAGTCTGTATTCAGTCCTACTTGTTAGAAAACCTCTTTTTAAAGCAGAATGGAGTTTAGTTTCCCATGGAGTTCTTAAAGACATAATTTATAGCAATTTAGACACTAACCATCTTTCCAATCATCATGACGTAAGGTCCCAGATATTTGTTCACACCAAAGATATCTAGTACTCTAATGTACCAGAAAATGATATCTACGCAGTAAATCACTCTTCCATAACCCATGTAAGGCTGGTTCTGCAGGCGAAGAATTGCTCCTATGATAAATACTGAAATAGCCACCAGGTCAGTAATATTCCAGTATTCCTGGAGCCAAACTTTGATTTTTTGGCTCAGCTTGCCAGGCTCTGACATCAGAATCTGAAAACAAACAAACAAACAAACAAACATGCAACAAAGGAACAGTCAGAACAAATTCCAAGTTACATTTTTGAAGTAGTGGTGTCTGAGGCCCCCTCCACTGTCAGCTAAATTTGTTTCAAGCAAGAATATTTTTTTGTTATTAGTATATTTTAGAATACAAGGCTCCTTTCACTCCAGTATGGCCTCTCAACCCAATGCACGAGTCCATGCCATTATATTCTCTAAGAGCAAGCTTCATTTTAAGGATTCTGAACTGTTGGGATGGTCAGATTTTACCTCTCTGACTTTCTCCAGCGCCAATGTCACAATGTAGGAGATGACAATCCATTCCTGGATTGATGGCCACCGCTCCATCCGCACCAAGATAATGTAATTAAATAACATCAAGTAACCAAGGTATGATATCTGCCAAAAAAGAGGAAAATACTTTATGGACTCTACATGATGCATCCTAGGATCCTTTGAAATCAGTATTCAATTACTTAAGATGATTTACACACGGCCAAAAAGCCCAGCTTCCCTAATTTCCATTACAAAGTGGGTTAGTAGTGTAAGTCAAAAGAGCTGATGCTCATTTTTCTATAACCACTCGTGTAAATGGCAAACTGGTGGTGCTGGTGTCTCCAAGCTGCACATCAACCTTTGGTGACCAGCAAAAATTAAAATTCTTAGAAATCCAGAGTTAAGAAATCAAAAAGGATTCAATGACTCTGCAGGGGAAAAAAAAGAACTGGAAGCAAAACAGTAACAAATCAAAAGATATCTCAGGGAGAAAATTCTAAAGAATGGGATTTTTGGTGTGAACTGTTTACCCACCATCTCAAGGCAGACGTAAGGCAGAACAGGGAGTAAAGCTGAGCAGCATCTGCCTGGAGGGGTAGGGAAAATAAAGAGCCATAGAGCTCACTTGGTTTCTCCACTCTGTAATGGTGTGGTTGAGCCCTGCTGGGCAGAATACACTCTGCTGAAGGCAGAGGTGGACAAACTTAATTTAGCAGTCCCTCTTCCTACACTTGTCACTTTAATCCATCCACATAGTAGGTTTGCAGTGTTTTGGTTACTTTAAGTAGCTCCCAATCTCAGGAGCAAGTTTCTTGTTGAAGGCTAATTCAGTAAGAGCAGACAAGGCTGCATGACCAGAGAAGAAACACCAGACAGAAGGCAGTCAAATCCTCTTAGCTGAGGGGCCTGATAATGCATGAAAACAAAGCCCCCTTTACTCAGTTCCCTTATAACTTTGCTACTTAGGACATTCTATGAACCTGTGTGTGGAGGCTAAGTGTGAAATATTCAGCTGCTGAAGACCCTTATTTGCACAAAAAAGATATTTCCTTCTCTGCAGGAAGCAGGCCTGCTGCAAAGCCCTCCACACTAGCACAGTCACAGGCCTCCAGCAGCTAAAGGAATTGCAGAGGCTGTGGAACATATGATCCAGACAGCTGAATTATCTCATTTGTTGAAAGAAGAAAAACAGCAATTCTAAAGCACTCTAAACCAGGCCCTTTATGCCTGGGGCTTTTTTAGTCTACTAAAATGTAATTTCTTAGCACTGTAAAACTATGTTGAATACTTGCCTTTGAAATTAAATAGGAATTTCACATTTAAATTATTAACTCAGGCAGCAGAAAGGGATCAATGTACTGTTTTGTGATTAAAATGTGCTGAAACTAAGAACCTCCAATTAACTATGAACTATCAGGTATCAGGCATCCTAATCCTGAACATATAAGAAACCAGTGTCCCTTTTACAGGCCATACACAAAATTTATGAGAAGTAGCATGAATAGATGTTCTGTTTTATTAGAACAGTTTAATACCAGATAGTTATTGATGCAATAAACAAAAAATTAGATGCTTGTCAAAAATAAGTATTTTAGCTTAGATTGGTTTTAATTGTTTTAATAAAAGTACCTAAGAAGTCTTAGCAGACTGGGATCTGTCTCTGCATCCAGGCTGCATCCACCTGAGCAATGGCAATGATACTGTGGGGTTAGTTCTTGGGTCCTAAAGGATATTTCAATGCACAACAGGAGCCAGGTCCTTTAGAAAGCAACAGAATCCAGCCAAGTTTGGACTGACTGGATTGTGCAGCTTGCACTTAGTTTGGTGTATTCCACACAGAGCCTCTTTTGCAGCACATAGGAGCTTTAGAGGCTGACAACGTAAGCTTCAGTTATTCATTCTGTTTCACTGTCTCTGCATTTTCCTCTGAATAAAGGGAGTGCTTTACTCATCAGATTCCACAGAAGTCAGCAAAATATTTATTTATTACATGGTTATTACTTTTACATCGGAATCCTTTCAGTTTCACGGGTGTGAGAAAAGCACTGATCTCTATCAGTTTAATCATCATGACTTACTGTGTAGAACCAAAATTTGACAATAGGTGCATTATAGAATTCATAGATCTTCGTTCCAATTGGAAGGCTCTGTTGTTTTTTCTTTCCATTCTCTTCATCCCCTTTTCGGGAGCCTGCATCTGCATTTGCATCCTGGAAGACCGAAGTTGTCAGATTTCATCAATACACAACAGTAAAAATAGTAGGTTTCCTCAACCACAGCCCCAGTCAACTGTTAACTACACAAGGATTCCCCGAGCAACAGACCTCCTTTTAAAAGTGTATAAATAGAAGTCTGTAAATCTATAGAACTACATAGACACTTCTTGTGCCCTGAGGATCTATACACTCCCATAATTTTTCACTGATTTTATCCCCCCAGAGGCAGTTGAGATTTTAACCTGAGTGAGCCACAGCACAATCAGAAAAGTCAGAAAAATGAGCAGTCCTGAGATATTAGAATTTTCTAATAATTTCCATTACTGACCGCATTTTCCTCCTCTTTTTCTTTGCCTTCCTCATTTTCTTTTGATGTCTGGTAGGAATAGTCATCATAACTTCGATACTCCAGGAAAAGGATGGTGGGAGGGAAGAGAATTCCCATTATAACCTGTAAACAATAAAGAACTCAACTCAGTATTTGTTTATACTATGGATTTTGTAACAAGGTAGGTCCCAACCCAAAATTTTCCTTCACATAGCATTCAAGATATTCTGCCATCCTCAAGCATATAGAAATGTGTAAGTACTTAAGAAACATTGGCAATAAGGTATTGCATAAAATAAGGCACCCTGGAAAGCCTCTTATCTCCACAAATACCCACAATTAAAACCTGTGCTCCAAAATTAGCGTGCAGAGAAATGTCATAGAATGGACACAGAGATGGTTAGAAGAGTTCAGGAGTTTATAGTTACTTCAGTCACCTACTATACTTAGATTTAATAGTTAAAAAAAAGCTATGAAAGGTAGAATCTTTGCAGATAGCCCTGGGAAAATGAGATTGCTTAGATATAGAAACACAAGCCAAAGTACAGAAAAGGAGCAAAGAAGGCAGGTAACGAAACTAGAACAAACATCAGGAGGTTGATTAATTCTTTGGAGAAAAGAAAGGAAAATAATAAACAGATTTGGGAAATACAAAGATGAATACCATCTCTCTTCTGTGAGAGCCCCCTCACATTACTTGGGTTTTTTGTAAATCAAACAATTAGGAAATATTAAAATCAGTAAGAGAGGCTGTACCATCAATTCACAGAAGCAGCAAATAAAATTCACATGGTTTCACACAATGCAATTGCAGATTTCACTCTTTTCAACACTGAGTCTCAACTGGTATGATATTAAGCAATGTAAGAAGCACGTGTCCACGTATGGTTTATTTTATTTCTATTCCCATTGCATGGACCCCTAATGGACATATTTTTGCTTATCCCCTAGAAATTCTTAATAGAAGGAGCATGTCCTCAATTAACAAATCTCATGCTTTATTGAAAGCCACAACTTTTCTCTCAGATTCCAATCATGCTAAGTCTTTTAGGGAGTTTTATTTTTCTTTGCCATGGTGTAATATTCCTTAGATATCCTGAAATTGGAAACCAAAGAAATTAACTTTAAAACAGCTATGTTCTTAAACCACCTCCAAGTCAGCCATTTTTGCTATGGAAACACTGTGTATAATGACGTGCTCCATCAGAGAAGCTCTCTTTGGGAACAGAAATACCTTAAGGCCGGGGTTTTTCCGCATGCGCAGCCGCCCCATCCACATGTCTGTTAAGAGCATCTGGCTGCAGGTGTGAGCAATGAAGTCCCTGTGTTTAGCTGCCACAGCCAACTTCAGGCAGGTAGAATTACTCCAGTTCTTCAGTTCATATGTCAGCAGTTTCATGGCAACCTGCTCATCATGTTTATAGGACTGATCCAAGAGTTCAACAGCCAGTTGGCCAAAATCTCTGGAAGACACCAGGTAAGATCAGTGACGTTTGACTTAGAAATCAGTCTGCCTTGGGGTTTTAGCTCTGTTCACTGGGCATTGCGTTTATCCACATACATCTATAGTGACAAGAACTAATCTCTAGCTTGATTTGGGACAATCTACAAAAGTTCCAAATAAACTGTTAGTGAACAGAGGGAATTTGCTTAGACCAGTAACATCTTAAAGGCAGTTTAGATATATTATCAGATACTTTTCAATTTATGGGAGTAAATTCTGAAAATAACTTTGTGAAAGAAAACTTGCTAGTTTTATAGAGAGAGGTTGAATAAAGAATGCATTCTGTCAGGAAAATGCAAGTCTCTTCTCCTTGCTAGTGCTGCCTTGGGATCCCCCAAGAGCAGTTTTGCTTTGTCTGTAGTTGATAAATTTGCACCAAATGGCATTCTGCGGAACTACATTTAGACATGAATTGTGCTGAACTAAAAGTAAAGTTTCTCAGCAAGTGGATGTAAAACCTGCTCTGCTACTAACTTTGAGTTGTTGTCCAGATCCTGAGAGATGTCATCCACCAGCTCACTCTCTGAAGACTCATGGGCCATAGACTTGTAGAGCTTACAAGCCACGAGTGCCTTGGCCATGGATTCCTCCCCTCGCTGCCAAAGGAACAGGGCCATCTTCTGCCGTTTCATGAGCACAGCCCACACCATCAGCTCATGAAAGGGGTACTGAAAGCGGCTGACTTCTGGGTCATCCACATCAATATCAATCTCTTCCTCCTTTTTTTTCTTTTTCTTCTTCCCTTTGGTGGGAGGCTCATCATCCTGTGAAGAAAAATTGTTCCCATCAGCTTTTAACAGCTCACCTGACAACAACGCCATGCATGGAACAAGTACTGAGACTAATAATAATAATACTCAAAGTTCAAATTTGGTTTTGCTGTTTGTTACCACGAATGCAACAGGACAGAGCATGCACTGGGCAAGCACACACAGACTCAGAATTTATTCAGGGTGCTGTTTCTTTTACATGTAATTGCAAGTCACCCGTCCTGGTAAAGTGCAGTAGAACCCCTTGGTACCAAACACATCCCTTCACACTGTAGACAGATCTCTATTTCATGTGGAATTGCACAGGCTGGTCTGCAAGAAATTAATACTTAATGAATTTCTCTGCACTGTCAGACTCTTAACAAAGCTGAATTCCCTACAGATAGGCTCCAATATCATTCCTGATTCCCTGTGTCTGTGTCTATCCCTGCAGAGCAATGCTGCACATCTTCCAGGTACCAGAGCACTTTCCCCACTGACGTGCAGGCCACAGCAACATGCAAAAGAAAAAGGCAGGCACACAGCACCCTTGAGAACAGCAAGATACCAAAGGGTGTCTTCACCTTGGAATAAGCAATCTCCTCTTATGTATGCAGTGCACATGGAAGGTATTAAATATCCCATTTCTTACAGGGATAGGGAGGATAGGCCATTACTACAGGAACCAACATGGAAGAAACTGAAGGGAAGTAGTGACAGTGAAGCAGGATCCTGAAGGGAGAGAAGCCATGATTGGGAAAATTAGGGTTTAAAAAAATTTATGAAGAACATTGCATATATAAGTGTAGACAGAGCTCATCATCATGGTAGACCTAGAGTCCAACCTCAGAAGTGGACTGCAAGTATAAGAAATTGCTACAAAATCAGTTCTCGTTCAAGCAAGCTCAGAATAATGCACTATTTTTCATCAAAATGTGAATTTAGATCCAAATTCAGAATTCAGCCTCCCACACCATTTTCAAAGATGACTCTTCAGCTCAGCAACTGAGCATATACTTCTCCTTCAGCATTTTAAGAACTGAAGTGGTGACTTCTATCTTCCATGGAAAATTCAGGGGTCATCAACTGTACAAAGTATTTACCTTCTCTGAAGCACAGGACAAAAAGTCTCAAATGGAGGACAAAAAATTAAGTCCTCTACAGCCTAGGAAAATCAAATAAAAACAAAACCCTGTGTAAGACAGAAAGTGCTGAGGAGTCTAAACTTCCTGTTTTAGAGCTGCTAACACGGGAAAGGAAAAAGAACCCCAGCCACACGGAGTCACAGAAAAAGAAATGTAAATATCCTTTTAACTTCTTCTTTCTCTTGGAAGCAGGGCTCTACCTGCTGTCAAGTGGAAAGAACACTTCAGTTTGTGCCACATAAAACCTTTCTCACTGAAAGATATAGGAAGATCAAAGTGTGCTTTTGGAGAAGCACTGTGATCAATGCTGATCAAAAAGGGTCACACCTCTGAGGGGCTGAGCTTTGGCCTTGCTCCAGCAGAAAACAGAAAGCTGATCAGAGAGATTAAACACAACCTCTTTCAAAGGTTCTCTACATATTTTCTCTGTCGAGCAAAGGGCTGCTTATTTGTCCGGGGAAATAGGAGTATTTGTGTGGGGGTATGGTTCACATGAACTATAACACAAGCAGCATGAACACCTACTGTGCTTGAGCACTTTATTTGAGCATAAATAAAGTCCCACTTGCTAGAGAAATGCACCTGCCTCTTGGTGTCAATGTTTTTCTGGTCTATAGCATTTTTTTTTTCCAGAAACAAAGCAATTGCCTCCAAATAAAACAGAGTGAATTTTTAGGTAACATCCCACATTTATTTCTGCTAAATTACACATTTCTGCAGACACAACCAACGAAGGTAAGGGCTAGACCCAAAATTCTGGATCAGCATCACTGTTTACAAAACATGGTCCATCACAGTAGCAAGGATATTTTATAGTGGAGGGCAGCACCCAACCACCTTGGTTTTACTCAAGTTAAATGTTTTCTCTATGTTAAACCTTAATAAGCACAGAACTTGTTATTTCATGGCTAAAGGAGATTTTGCCAGAGATAGCACTGCAGGGTTATATTCTCTTTTCAGTGTCAGTGATATATACACATGAGTAATTAAATCTACAGTATGTTCAATCATGAAGTATGTTATTACACCATAGTGCTAAAAATTGCTTGAAGACCATTAAGCAGAGCTTTAGGCAGTTCAAAAGATGCAACCCTAAAAAAGGGTCAGAAGTATTTAATACAATGTTTGCAAAATGGAATGTCCTGTCTAGTTGAAATTTTCTGTAAATGACAGTAATAATGAGAAAGCTAAGAGCAAGAACAGAACTCTAACAAGAAATGTTTTGATAAAACCAGTATTTTAAATAAATCCAACTTACCTCCATCCCTAGTAGTTTAAGAGCTTTTGGCTGAATATCAAAAAATTAAAAAAAAAAATCAGTTAGATGGGAGGAAAATTTGAAAGACCAAACAATAGCATTGTTTTCAATTATATCATCATTTTAATTGATAAATGTACAGCATTTATTATAAAACTTACTGTGATAAATAATTGTAACAATAATGCTGCAGTTAGTTATTCTTCATTTAAATTGTACTTGTAGGAAATGCAATAGGTTAGGAAATATCCATCCTGCACTCACAGGAAAGATTTTAATTCATACTGAATAGTTAAATGAATCTTTTGATAAATAATGCTTTGAGAATTAAAATCACCAAATGGTCACAAGAGCTAAAAAAATTAAAAAAAAAAGGTGCTTCTAAGCATGTCACAGTTAGGAGAACTTGGATTATAAACTACTGGAATAGGAGGAAATTCACCCCCAAATCAGTGTTTTCACCACCTCATGTCCTCACATCCTTTAACACAGATGTCTTAGAACTTACATTACTTCACTTCTGAAGTTTCAACTTCTTTCTAGCTTGCAGCATTTCTTTATAATTTAATATCCAATGTTTCAGAAAAACAAAGGAACATAGTATTACTTATTTTTTTAGTATCAGCACAATGGCCACATCCAGATTTAATTAATTCTTACCCTCTTTGGCCCAAATAAATTATTATAAAGAGTCCGAAAACTTTTCCGAGTGTAATTGCAGCGATAGGCTCCACCCATGAGATATTCCAGGACAAGGCCAATATCTATTAGGCTGATATGATAATCTGGTGGAAGATTTCCCTAAAGAAAAACCCAAACACACAACTTAATAAGGATTTAGGATAAGAAAACATAACGTAGATTAAATTGCCTGGCTAGACATACGTCATGATTAAATTGGCACATGGGTATTATTTACAGCCACTGGGTTCAGTCTTTGAACATTTGTTTGAACATGAAATTAATTCACATAATGAAAATTTTTGGGGTCATAGCCTTTTGTTTTTGTTGTTAGAAGAATTCATATTTCTGAAAAAAAATCAGAAATACTTGATTTACTTGATTTACTCATATATCAGCGTCCATAAGTTTATGTTGTTTACAAGGGTTATATTCATGAACTTAAGAAACTCTGTACTGATTGTCACTAATCCACTATAAAAGCATAACAATTTCATGGTGAATATCCCTGATAATCATACTTTACATACTTTTCATGGAAACTTATATTTCACCATATTATCTACAGCAGAGACTACAATGCAGACCATGATTAATGTGCAGCCCAGAATCAAAGCAGAAGGCAAACTCTAATTTTGGTGGTTACAGCTAGAACTGAATAATTGCACTGACTCCACTGGAAAAAAAAGAAAAAAAAGGTGCTTCACTGTCCAAGCTACATCCTACAGCAATGACTGATTCTACATCACCACTGAGCAGCTGCTATGGTGGAACAACTACAGCCTAAGGAAGCAAATCACCTCCAGGTTAACCCAACTGAATCCCCGGGACTGCCGCTGAGGGAGGGAGCGTGGAAATGCCATGGAGACCAGGAGAGACAGACAGACAGCAGAACGAAGAGGAACATTAGTGACATGGTGACAATACTGAATGAGAAAAGTGTTCAGCTGTGAAGCAGATGAATATGAACTATACATTAACAGTACTGCATAATCCCTACATCTGAACCTCTCTGGAATAACTGGGAGCTTTCCTTGCAGAAATTAATACAGGCAATTTAATGTAGCTCAATTTTACTGAATAGAAGCTCCAAAACCTGTAAGGCAGAAAATACAACAAATCTCACAATGATCCTCCCTATTCACATTTAATGAACAAATTTTCATGTAATGGAAAAAAAAAAAAAGAGAGCAACAAATGCAGGACAAAATAGGCTTCCTCCCAGGTAAAAGTTGGACTACTGGGAGAAAAGTAACGGAAAAGCACACAAGGAAACAAATAAAAGGCAACAAATTCTAGAATCATGGCTGGGGTTTCCAAACCCATCAGGCCTTTCCTTCCACTCCTCCCCTGTAATGCTGCATTGGGAACTTCTTGTAGAGAAGAAACAACATATCAACATGAATCTCAAATGCCATATTACACTATAGGAGGTTAATTCAGTTAACTCCATAGTTTTTAAATTACTAGAACTGCCATACCTGATTTAGACTGACATCACTGTTTGCCACAGGGAGACATTTAACTTTTCTTAACAGCTGCCATCTAATTTCAAATGCCTGCTTGGCCCCATGCTAAGCTTGTTTTTCAGTTGATTCACATGGCTAATGCAATCACACAAATTTGATTGCAATCATACTGCTTACCTTTTTCACATCTCTGACTAGCAAATGCAGCGTATTTGGCGGACCCAGTCTCTGAAACAAAAATAATTCATGGTCCATTAGAGTTTCAGTTCTTCACATTTTTTTGCAAACACGAACACAATTAGTGATCTGGCACCTTAAGCAGAACTTTAGACAACAACCATGTGCCATTAGATCCCAGAGGAGTGAAAAGAAGGAACACTGGGCTACAGTGACAAACACCTTTCTACCAAGAGCTGTGCAATATCCCTTTTTTATAAACCTTTCTGTGGTGATCCAAGTCACATACAATACAAATATCACGGGACTTTTTAGCATTTCCGTTCACTCACGGTATTATAAAGTTCCTCCAGGCGAGGAATAGTCAGGAAGTGCTGCATGTTCACTCCATTCTCAATAAGCAGTTTCACAAAGTCCACTCGATCCAGGACCAGTGCATCCAGCATAGCCTGCTCCAGGGAGTTCACCTGAATGGCAGGGTGGAGAATGTGAGACCACATGAGTACAAATGGGTTGGCTGAGTAGCAACCACTGCCATTGTCACTACTTAGGATATGGACAGAGATCCCACATATGTTGATTAGTCGGTAAGCAAAAAGGAATTTAGAAAGTAACACTTAAACGTCATGAAGTTAATAGATATAATAGAGTTTTCCACAGCTTTCAGTCTTTCTATCATTTTGTTCAGTATTTTTAACTAACCCAGGCATACCGGGCTTGACACATTATGTGAAAAAGGGATTTACTTGCTCAGTGTGATAGGAACAAGTTAAACTAACACATTCATAGAAGGAAGATGTTCACTGGTAGTCTTATTTCCTTCTGAGAAATGCAAGGAAGAAGATGCTTCAGCTCAGTACTGACTTGTATTGTTGATGATAGTATGGCTGCATGTGGTGCACATGGGATGAGAGAGGGATCCTTGGCTCAAACACTAGACAACATTCCTGCAGAATCTATAGCTGAGCTTGTGGGAATGTGCAAAAGAGGACTCTAGAGAAACTGTGTATCTTCCTTCTGTCTTTGTACCTCAGAATGAAAACAAGATCTTCACCAGTTTTTTATATAAATACTTTCATCTCACCCAGTTCAGAAGTTCAAGTTTTCTTGGGTCTGTTTCTTCTTCTGGTTCCTCTTTTGCTTTTCCTCCCTTTTTCTTCCCTTTTCCTTTCCCTCTGCCTGCTTTAGTCTGAGGTGCCGGAGATTTCTTTTCCTTCTCAGGAGCTGTACCATCAGGAGCTGTAAGGCTTCCTAAAGGCTGTATTTATAATGCATTAAAGTATTAGAAATCTAATTGATCTTACAGTAACTATTTAAGTGAGTACACTCCTACCAAGCTCAATCCCCAGTCACCACTTCTCACATTGAGTCAACTAAAAATGATGATTTCTCTAAATTTAAGGGCCCTTCTGCACAGTCACAATTTTACCCTTTTTAAAAAGCTGTTATGTCTAAGTCAGTAACACTGAAAGTCAAAGGAGTGATGGAGATTGACTGGAGAGGATTTCTCTCAAAAAATAAAATCAGTGTGAGAGGACTGGGAGACTTTAGTTCCCTTGCTCTCTCTGAAAGCAATAGCTGTCAAAATAAATAAGCAACAAGAGCTGGACAAAAAGCAGAGCAGGAGAGGAGAGGACAGAGAACCATTCACTGGTTCATTTCAGTATTCCTGTTTATACCTCTTGAGACACATTTATTCTTCAGCTAAAGTCCTTCCCCTTTCCAACCTATCTGCCCAGGACAGAGGCACACATGCACCACACTACTTGTCTGTGATTTGGAGGCTTAACTTGCTCCAGATAATGCCTAGGTTAAATAAACTCCACAGAGAAGAAAACTGGATTATAAATACCTATGCTCTGCACTGACAACTACAGGCCCAAGCCTTCAACAAGGCTTCTTTCCTGGGGTTTTGTTAGCCTTGAAAAGCCCTCCTCTGCCCAGCCACCAGAAGTCCATCCAAAAGCCTGGTTAAAACTGCAACTGCCAAATGGCTGCACAGGCTGATCTGAAAGCAACCTCTGTGACCCTGGAATGAAAGAAGCCCAACTGGCTGGTGCTGCTGCCACAAACTGCAGTGCAGGAGAAGTACAAACGAGGCCAAAGCAGTAACAGGCTTTGTGGAATCTCCGAATCTAACCACAATACCATGGACATTGGGACATTCCATCCAATTAAACATTTAATAGTAGTTATCCTTCATAATCTTTAGGATTATTAAATCTTCTTTGTATAAGCATTTTAATGAACCTTGAATATTGAAATCATCACATTACTAGAAGTGAAGGAATAAAACTGCATATGCAGCCATATTTGTTTACATTTAATGATACAGGCTTCCAAATGAAATAAGTCTTTCCATTATGCACAGCATGCACATGAACAGTATTCCTTTGAGTGCCATTTTATTGCATAGTTTCAAGAGAGATAACTAAGCAAAAAAACCATCAACATTCTTTCCCTTCATTCTTACAGCCTCTTGCAGGCTGCTCTCCTCATCACACTTTGGAGTAATTCAGCATTAGATGGTTCACACAGTAAAGCAAAAAGCATCAACACAGTGAGACATGAAAATAGCTTAAATAAAAGGATTTTAGTTAAACAGGTGGACTGCAGCATTTCACCATTGTTGCTAGTACAGCATCAAAATCCAGGGTGTAAATATTACACAACTTAATTTAAACTACTGACAAACAAAATGACCAAGAAAACTTTGTCTTACTGGCCAGTGGTGCCCAAAGACAAAGATTTGGCTGCGGGCAATGTCTACACGATTCCAGGCCAAAGCCAGGCTCAGCTGGTCTGGAGCAGATGCATTGGTACCTAAAGAGAAACACACAGATGTTTCATATTGCACACATGATGAAATACACAACCTCCTGCAGTACCTAGAAAACAGCAAGCCTGGCTTCATATCATACTACCATTAGAATAATTCTGACACAAAGTAGTGGATCCATCCAGTCAATTTATACCACCTTCCGTTGAACCCCATAATCCTAATTTCCAAAGGTTTAGTGAGATTATATCCCTTTTTTTTAAAGCTTCCACATTGACTTTTATTCTGATGCTGAAGTAAGACATTTAACTCTTCTTAAAGACCCCTCTCAGCTCCTCTGGCTGATACTCTACATAAAAGTATAAAGATTCTCCTCTGATCCTATTGCTTTAAAGTTAAAATGGCACAATCTGAGGTCTGGAAAAATGCAGACAGCCTTTCATCTTCTGACTTTTTTTCCCCTAACTTTATTAATGTACGATAGAACTGCAATAAAATGAGCTGCAATATCAGCAGTACAGTTGTTGCAGCATTCTCATCCCACGCTTTCAGGGAAGGAAAGCCACATAAAACCTTCCAGCTAGATTTTATGCTTCATGCTAATCTGAACATTAACAAAACACGACCAGGTACTTGTCAAAGACTTGAAGAATGAACATCAGACAGTGCATAGGAACGTTCTCTTGGGATGCTGTTGTGCAGCCTTGCCAGGTGCCTGGAAAACCCACCTTTGAGGAGAGCAGTTAGGATGGACATCTCAATGTCGTGCTGCCCTTCCGAGCCCATGCGGAACACGGTGATCTATAGGGCAGCACAAAACCAAACACAAAATTACAGCAGGGAAGAGAGACACTAAACATGTGTATAGGAAACAGCAGAATGGTGCAGCTTTATTATTTCCTCCAATTTAAGATTTTTCAAAAAGTACAGTTGCACTAAATTTTTCTGTGAAATTTAATTTTCACAGATACGTTCAATGAAATTCTTCCAGTGAGCTTATCCTTAAATATCCCTGCACTGGTGACCATGACAACTTTGATAAAAAATTCATCAAATACATGAATTCTAAGAAGTGGTGATAAAACTGCCATGCAAAACTGATTGTTTTCTGATGGTTCTCTTACTTCCCAGGAGTAATGGAATTGAAAATGCTAGTTACCCAAGAAAATTATCACTGCATCCATTTTATTGATGATGACGCTCAAGTACTTTTCAGCTGCAGGATGCGTTACATGACAATCAGAAAGGTGGAATCAAGTAAGAAAAAGCAGTAATTTCTAGTCAAACTTGCTTAGTTCAGTCTATTGCCATGCAATGATTTTCACATTAACTACTGAGAATAGCAATTTTCTCAATAGTTAAAATGTATTTTACAGGAATGCAGAGATACATGACACCAGAAAAAGAAGAACTACAGAAAAAATATTACTAATTAACAAGAACAGACAAAACTATCAACAGAAAGCCACAAGTCTGCTTAGGCTGCACAGCCAGTGTCTAAATTTTGTTAAGTAAACCATGCCTGTTCTGATGCACATTTTAAATTCAAAACAGTCTGAGTACGGAACCTGTGGGCTCTCTTTTCTCAACCAATTTTTTTAGGAAGACTGATTCTCTTTCAGTTAGCTTATCAGTCATGTTTACTACCAACTTTACATCCAGTGAAGGTGCATGTATGGAACTCATCTTGGTACCATATTCACAAAAATTCACTGAAACAATTACTCAAAGGCAAATACTCAGTGATTCATTCTGCCTGCAAAGACACAGAGAATGCAGTTTCAGTACACTGCTTCCAGACCACAGATGTGAATGTCATAGGTTTTCTTTTCCTGAGCACTCTTTTCCCTGCAGCTGGGATGTGGGAGACAGGCAGGAACAGTACACACAGCAGACCTGCAGCAAACCAGCAGCAAGAAAGGCTGGGATCTTCAGGAAGACAAGGTTTCAGTTTCTTTTGACAGGCCTGCCAAGTCCCTTCTCCTGGAATGAAAGGCTGTTAAAGAGTAGCTATGTCAGAAAACAAAAACTGTGTTGATGCCCTCTGAATGCTTTTTGCTCCTAGGAACCCTTTCTTCAATTATCCTTCCTCCACTTCAGGGACTGGATCCTGAGCTTAGTGCACTTCTCTTGGTGTCTAACTCTGCCTTGCTGAAGTCTGTAGAAAAAGATTTTGATCAATCTACACAGGAGAAAAATCTGAAATTTGTTTTTGGGGCTTTTCAGAAGATGTAACCCCTTCTTGGCCAATGCTTATGAATGAATGTGTACATTTAATGCAACTACATGGGGGGAAAAAAGTTTAAGCTTTAACCCTGGAATAACAGCACTTGAAAGTACTCTATAAAGTTTGGTGACAGAAATAACCTTTGTGAACTACTTTTAGGATACTTACAAGTTCTTTTTTTTTCATGCACTCCATAAGAATGACAAACAGCTGATGAGCTTGATTCCTGTTGTAGTTAAAGGTTTTCTGGATGGTAACTAGAAGTTGGTCCCTAAGGGATTCATTTATTATCCTAAATGAAAAACGAGACATAAAAGAAGACACTGTCAGAATGAAAACATATTCAGAAGGCCTGTTGTTTAAGAAACTACAATATCCAGGTCTTCCTCTTATATATCATAGATAAACTTCTGTTAAGAAATTCAAGGCATCTGAAACCTCATAATACCCAACTCAGAAACAAATGAACAATCCAAAGGATAATTAAAGAAATTAGACTGAAAACGTTCTACAAAGGTCAGAAATGTTTGATCTCCCAAAGCAATATGAAACAGCCCTTCTTCAATCTTCATCCATTTCCCAATAAAAGACATGTGACATAACTTTCAGATTATGGCAAACACTACCAGCAGGCGCCTGAGAGATACAGTAAAATTCCAAGTTCACCATGAGAAAATGATTGGAATGATAAAAATTTCTCATTAGAGATCTGCCTTACTAGATTTACTTACTAAACACATTTATTGTAAGTATTGGAGAAGAAAATTGGACACTGCATCATATGCACTGTCACTGGCAGGAAAAGCCAAGCAGTGAGCACCTGTCAGAGAGACTGATCCTGATAAGCTCTTTGAATTACCTATGACCTGATAGGAAGAATTAATAAGAAAAACAAAACAAAACAAAACAAGCCAAGTTTGGTCTAAACTAAGGAAGCTTGGTAGACAGAAAGAAAAGTTGCTGAATCATAAATACTATTAGTGCAATTAAATACGTGCTATGTCTAAACACCAGCAAAATCCAGCATAAAAGCCACTTTCCTAATACAGCAAATAACATCCACACTGCTTGCAACACTACTTGTCTGCCTAATATTTAATCCAAGCTAAACTTCAACTTCAGTCAAGGAAATGGGTTCTATGTTCACCACAAGACAGGTATGTCACACCCTAATTAAGACTATATACGAGGTATTTGCCTGGAAGGCAAAAGCAAGAGAATGAAGGAAGCCCAAAATTTCCACAGCTGGTCTGGCACTCTTATACAATGAAGTTTGTTCACAAAACACAGCAGAATCAGGCAGTACAAATTTTGCAAATCCATGCACTAATTAACCTCAGCCCTGGCCTGAAGAGAAGAGTTACCCCAGGGAACCTGTCCTTGCTTCTACCATGCCCAATACAGAACCAAGTACAGTGCAGAAAACCCTGATGGAGCTTGGACACAGTGTGCTATACTGAGAGCAAGCTCGTTTCAAAGGACCATAACATGCAATCAAAGTGGTAACAATGTCTACTCATTAACTTCAGGGCTTAGATCAAACGGGCAACAAAAGCTGACAGCGGCATGCCTCTGTTAGCAGCATTTTGTCCTTGAGGGTTTTTTTAATGAAGCTCTAGGAAAGCAAGGCATATAGTCCTACACAGCTTTGGTGAAGATCTTGACACCTTACCCTCCTTCTTCTGAATACTTGTGTGCAAATGACAGAATGTCAGATGCGCGCCCGCTGCCATCGCAGATCACAACTGGCAGAGGGGGATCTTCCCGCAGACACTCCAAGACAATGGAGATCACATTGGGACCTCCTTCCACTATCAGCCCAACCACAGGAACACCTTGCCCCAGTCCTGCAAAAGCCAGAAGAAGAGAAACAAGAAAGAAAAGAAGTGTCATTGAAATGTAGTTTAAGAAGTTGAGACACATGGATGTGATTTCTGTGTTAGAGCATGGCTTCCAAACAGAGCCCTTAGGAAAAATGGCGGCCATTTTGTGGCCAATGTGAGCAAAAATGTCCATATGCTGTTCCCCAAACCTAAAAGGAAAAGAGTAAGTCTCTTTTTCGAAGAGAGTCTCTGCCCTTGCTTTTGCATCAGCTCTGTACTGATAACTTATCCACTCAGTGTTGGTGGATATTTGTAACCTCTCTCAACACACACCAGGTACAGATAAAGCAGCTAACATGACTGTCCTATTGCTTCATCAGCTTCACTGTTACTTGGATGGCTCCCAGCTTTTGGTGCTTTACCTCTTCATTGGTCACCTATGGGAAGTCTTCAGTAAGGTGACATACCTATGCTTATTCCTAAGACAAAAAAATGAAATTAGTGTTTTGATCATGAGGCTGAAATGGTTGGCCGATGGAAGAGACGACAGCTGAGCATCCCTTTGCTGTCCCTGCCTCACTGTGATCTCCAGGCATAGGATGACAAAGGGAAGCCCACAGGTCACATGGTCTCAGTAGCCTTGGTCACAAGAAACTTAGGGAAATGCAGGACAAAACATTACCTGAATGCTGACTAATTCCACTACCATAAGCATTTGAATTCAGCTCTTAGTCTGTGAAATGACCAGCGCTTTATAAAGATGCACTTTTTTGTTTGGCTGAGAACGCGTGAAAGAGTTCATTTTTTCAACCTTGATTCCTCTCTGAAGAACAGGAACACCATGCACAGTAACAGTAGAAGCTTCCTGACATCCTCCTCTCAGTACACCCCAGCTCTGATAAGGAGGAGTCACAGAACATGGGTCGGCCTGTGTCCATGAAATCTTTAGTGATTCCTCCTGAGATTTCCAGCAGAAGTGCCTGTGCTTGGAGTGATTAAGAAGAAACAAAACAACTCCCTGTATCTTGTAACTAGCAGCTGTACTGCAGCCCTTCAGAGAACAGGTTTCTAAGTGTATTCCCAACTTTGCCCTTCTCATGACAAAAATCATCAAACACTACCTAAATCAGAGTTGATATGCCCAAACCCCAGTGGTATTAAAAGGAACATCTTGTCTCTGGGCCCTGAATTCCTGATCTTCCAAGCCAATGCTCTCTTTAATGACCTTGCAGCCCTGCCAGCACTTCTGCAGAAGACAAAGATGACAAAAGCAGGCTGAGCTATTTCCATCTGCCCGCAGCACTGCCTCCCTGCTCAAAGGTGAGGGGCAGCATTTTCCTGAGCTGTGTCCCAGGCTCACCACAGGCACAGGGCAGTACTGAGAGACTTCCCAGCGCATTTGGATACCTCAGAGCTGATCTCTAATTGCACCTTTTGGCTTTACCAGGCACTCTGTTCTGTTCTACCCGTAAGAGCACTTAGACCCTATGAGAAACTTCTGTGGAGTTCAATGCAATTGCCATTCTGGATGTTTCTTTTCTCCTATTTTTATAGGTCTACACAGTTTATAGGGCAGCAGTAAGAGGTAAAACAACTGGGAGAACTGATGTCAATTCTCCAGTAGCTCTTACCTGATGTGTGAATTCAAAGATTATTAACATTTTTTGACCATTTTAAATTAGGGTTTTGGGGTTATTTTCAAATAGTTTTTTGGGGTTTTTTTCGCATTTAAAAATAATTTTTTACATGTTACTAAAAATATATACTTTAAAAGAATTTTTTTTCTAAATAACAATGAAAGTAGTTATAGAAAATTACTTTAGTGAGGCCTTAATAACTGGAAGAAATTTTAAAACTGCCCAAAATTCTAAATACGAAAGCATTAAGGGGAACTTGTCTTAAGTGTCATTAAAAATCAAAATATCTGCTAAGTTTATCAGGAAGATCAAAGAATTTTGAGTGTGATATTTCAAATTAAACAAGTCAGTATATAAAAAAGAAAATAAAATGCTTGTGTGAACATCCAGAATCAGAAATCACTAAGCTGCACAGGATTCCTGTAAAAAGGAACTGCAAAAAAATCCTCTCATTCTGTGTGTTTACTTGATGCTTAGGAATTCTAGGTAGAAGTGCACATCTTTTCCTTAGATTCTCACTGCTTGGAACCTTCTTCTCACTACTGTTTGTCAATTTTTCTTCATCTCTTTATGCAATCCTTACTCCACGGTTTTTCTGCCCGGTTTGATGTGGGCTCTTTCACCACTTATCAGACAGCACCTGTTCTAGTCCAGTCACACAGTCCTGATCACATTTCCACTGGAAAGAGCTGGAAGAAGCCTTTCATGTCCACACTTTCAAGTACTTTGAACCCTCCCTGCCCCCCCTCAGGGCGTTATGGTTACAGTTTGCCCCACTCATACTTACGTGTGTTAATTTTCTGGAGGGAAATGTGTTTTTCCAGCTGACGCCGTAGCTTTACTTCAGCTCCATATTTACCTAATGTGCCGTTGTCTGCCAGAATGAAGTGGGTGTGGGAACTGTTGAGCACAGAGAGCTTACTTAGAGGGTTTGACATTGTTTGGTAAACTCTGGTTACCTGTGTGTCAAGAGAAGACATGCACCTAGATTAGAACTTAGAATCAAACGGGAAAATGCCCCACACCACCCAACAGAGGCACACTCACAGTGTTCTGAGGAAAAAACTCAAGCAAACCTTTATAATCAAAACCAGAGAAGAATCAGAGATGGCGTTTCCTTTTACATTCCAAATCCATACTCCTGGCAGCACTGCTTTCTTTGGAGGATGACAGTCAGACTGTGCACTCCCCTGCATGTTCCCCTAAGCTCATTATCATGCTCTCCTTGTTCACACACTGTGTTCTTACATAATCCTCTTAATGCATTAGAAAACACATTCTCATTTGGAGTTTCTAGTAATTCATATGCCACTCCAGAGTACCCACCTATAATAAATGCCAGCCTTGCACACACAAAGGCCCTTATGTGATTTATAGAAAGCTCAATGTGCAACAGTGAAGTTAGGGCATAAAACTGTCACCACAGAGAGTTCTTTATTAATGAAAACAATAGAAACCTCACTAATTCTGTATTTACTTTGAGGTCATATATGACAACCTGAGAAATACACTTAAACAACAGGGTTTTTTCAAGAAACTGTTGAATTTCACCTCCTAGGCATGCTTTTGAAATGGAAAAAATACTTCACAAATATGAACAATATATTTTTTTACACAGCTGTTTCCTTAAACACTTACATCTTTTCCTATTAGATCTTCCTTGTTTTCTACAATGCCCCACGGTGCAATTCCTATGGCACATATTCGTCCTCTGGATTTGGAAGAATGATCTTTCAAGGCATCTCCCACATGACGAATGACACCTATAGGTACAATTAATTTAATTCATTTTTGGCACTTTAGATTGATCACAAATTTTCTTCTTGCCTCTCATGGAACTACTAGCTTGCTTTCACTACTAAACTGATACTGGTACTTTATAGTAGAACATGCAATTCAGACAACCATGGTTTATTCTGTAATGGTTGTGTGTAAGTCCCATTATCTTCTCACATCATTTTCCTGAATTCAGTGAAGTCTGTGGAAGACTTACCCATTACTAACTTGTCACAGTGCAATCTTGTCTGCCTTGACATGATGTATTTTTATTCACTGGACACAAATCCTGACATCAGGAAATACACTTTTAGTAATAAAAAGATCTTTCAACAAAAAAAACATGCCAAAGCTAAAGCTTGGCAAATTTGGAGTAGGAAACTTCTTAACTACAAGGATAACCAAGCACTAAAAGATAGTGGTAGATTCCTTGCTACTGAAACCATGGCTGAAATTTGTTTTCAGGGGAAACACCGAGTAATGCAAATCAATACTGACCCAGGAAAATTTTACGGTCTGGGCTGAGTAGGAGATTAACACAAATGATTACAATGCTCCTTTTTTGGTCTAGTGGGTAATGACTCATTCATGTAGACTTAAATCTTCTGCCTGTGGGAAAGATTAGTGAATGAACATCACTGAATTCTTAAGTAAACTAAAACTGATGGCAATTGCTTACCTGTACTAACACCACCAGTGAAAATCCAAGCTCCTGTGGTCATGGCAGCCTTTATCAGACCTTTTCCAAACACTTGCTTTAATTTCGGTTGCATTTCGAAGTTCTGGAGGCCTCCATGGACTGAGATTAAGAGTTTGGGCAGTTCCAGTTGCCAGTCTTTCACCATGAGATGCAGCAGAGAATCTGGTTTAGTGTCATACGACACACGGATGTACTGCAAAGAGCAGTGTGTAATGTTATCACTCAACCTGCTCTGTAAATTGTCTGAGTAAACAATGGTTACTGTTTGCCTTTCATCCTGAAGGGAGAGCTTTAAAATTTTCAAAGACACAAATCTAAGTCCGGATTTCTTCAGAAGAGAGGAAAAACAAAGAGAATTTTTGCAGAAGTTTGAATTGTTGTTACTTTTACTGCTAAGAAAACTCAAGAGTCTGTGAGCACCAGATGAATAAATACCTTAGAGTACCCTATGTCCCTTACCATGGCCTTATTTGAATGTCCTCCTCCCTGGAATTCTAAGTTTCCATAGGCATCAGTTGGGTATGCTTGGGTGTGTTTACTGACAGACCATTTCTCTGGCTGAGCTTCCACTTGCTTCGTTTCTTCTTCATTTCTATTAGCTGTTATACTTGGAGGAGGTGGAATATGTTGGTTAATGAGCTGGCCACAGCAGCACCTGAAAGTTAAAATTTGAAGTGACTTTGATTACAGTATCCTAAAATTTAAAGTTAGAAATTAAATTTTAAACCGCCCAAGCCTTGCTGTACATGGATCATAGAAACACCTCTCACATACACATATATATGCCAGAATTAACAGGTTTAGGTGTTCTTTAACATGCAAAGATTAAAAAAAATCACTTCACTTGTGTTATACACTGGAAAGCTGTTTTAGGTAAAATGGCAGGCATGGAGGAAGAATGCAGAACAGGAGCACTGACCACCTGTTTCTTACTTCAAGGTGACAGCTCGCAGATGACATTAACCGTTCTGTTATCCACACAAACTGGACCACAACATGCAGCTAGCCCATGGAGTAATATTACTATTTAGACTAATAAATCAAACAGCCCTGTCTGCTATTGTCATTGGTCAATATCCTACCAACTGTGAGGGACAGCACCACATTACTGCACCCTGGCTTTCAGAATTTGGTTTGAATTATTATGCTTGGCAAAGCTAGGAACCAACAACTCACTGCCTCTCCTTCTCCCAGCCTTCTCATCTCTGTGTGCCATGTCCCATGGCTCTGTGCAGACTGGAGTGCAAGCATGAATTGTGCTTTTGTTCCCCTGTCATCTCCCTTTAGGGACAGTGACTAAACTGGGTTTCACACGCCTAAACCCAAATCAAGTTGAGTTTCTCTGGTATTAAGCTTTTCTATTGAAACAAAAATTTCAAATGTTACCTGGTAGCGTCTTTGTTGTTGGCAATTATATAGATGCATTCTCTTTTAGAAAAGGTCTTCTCTATCCAGGCCTTCTGACCCTTAAAAGAGAAAAAAGGGGTAAAAAAAGAAAACTGATCTATTTCTGTGTGGCAGATCCAGCAGCATTCACTTTCTATTTTCAGCTACTAAATTCATTACATGACTTTTAAACACCATGTATTCATAAAGTCATGTGAACTTCCCTGACTTGGATAAATTCAAACCTCTAATGTGTGTAAAAACCTTTATGTAGAAAGAGGTTGGTCCTGGTGTTTCAAGGTCTACAAAAAAATGCACCTGTGCTCCTTCCTACAGCAGTTAAGAGTAAATGGACTCAATTTACTACAGAAAATCAGCATAAACTGGGAAACAAACAGATAATAATATTTACTCCAAATAACACTTTAGAATAATTCTCTGTATGCAGAAAGTGCTGCTCAGTAGCTTTCCCTTCCTAATTAATAATTTTCTCAAATAGCTTTTTCCTACTGTAAATCAAGTTTCAGTCTTTCCTAAGGCATCTTACTCTGAAAGAGATGTGTCTCAGAAGGAGGCATTTTTAAATGGAAAGATCACAGGACAGTAAAAGCACAAACTCTTTGGGTATTTGAAACAGGAGGAAGAAAATGACCTTCAAACTATGTTGGCCTATCATACTGCTTGCAATTTAAAAAAATGAACTCAAAGAAACCTCTTAATTTTAAAGAAATGAAAAATGTTAAAAAACACTCACAATTTCATGACACTTATACCTTTGCCTTGCTGGTCAAAGTTTCCTCTTCTGAGTTTGAATTATGAAACTGCTTTTTCAAGTTGCAAGCAACTGTACGTTTTGCTTTAGTTTCTGCTGTGGAAGTGAAATTAAATTTTTGCAGACACAGAAACTAAAAACAACATAAGAACTTTCAGGCTGACTTAAAAAAGGAAAGGAACATTTCCTGGAGAAAGAACTAAAAACCCTCATTGATTTTGACTTGAGCAAGTCAGCTGCAGGTGCCTAACAGCAGCTTTGAGAGCGAACAGCCAAGCTCCCCGAGTGCTGCACAGGCTAGAGCGTGATGAACAGAGGGTTTCATAGCTCATCTTTCTTTCCCATGTGAGGCAAGAGCTGCTTCTGAAGCTCCTTTGTCTCCTGACTTGTCACTTCCCGTCTGGCTTCTTCATTTAACTCCACTAGGTCTAAAATTACAGGGCACTGCTTGAAGTTCCCTCATTGCAAGTAACTGCAAGGAAGTTGCCAACCCAAGCTTCTACTTCATGGAAAAGGTGTCCATAATGGCTTAGGTACACACTTGCCTCTCTCAGGTGCCTCTGAGCCACTCTGGGCACTCAGGGGCCTGGCAGATCCTGCAGTTCTGCTCTCCACTCTCACCTTGCTGATTTACCAAGGCAGAACCATTTCGTGTCGTTTTAGGAGTTGTTTGGGACCTCACAGTGCAACAGTGAGGAAGAGCTAACAACTCATAGAAAAAAATTTCTAAAGCTTAAAAACTTGCTTTCTGAATGACAAGGCGTGGATCTCAGGCATTTAGAATAAAGAGCTTGGTCATGTAGCTAAATAAGAAGGAGTATTAAATTTAATATCGAAAGACCATCTGACTTGGTCAGCTTTTCTCTCTTGCCTCCACAGATTCCTTCTTCAAATGAAACTAAAGAGCTTTTCTTTCAAATAATTGAAAAGATTCTTTTCATCCACCTTCTGGCAAGGTGGATGAATTTTAGCCACAGTATTATTTGAAGTGGAGCTCAGAAAATGCTTTTGTTCTATAGTATCAGAGTCCAGTTCTAGAAAAATCCAGAGAAAACATCCCTGACAGTGAGATCCAGGAGGCTCTGTGTTATGTGGAGGTGGGAGATCAAAAAAATGTCATTTACCCACTCAGAACAAGATTTTGCTACTTCACAGGTATTCAGGCAATTCAAAATATTCAGAGATCCAAAAACAGTCTATTTGATTTAAATAAGAGTAATTTTTCAAAATAATCCGAAACCACACAAATGTACAAAGTGCACAAATTCACTTCTGTTTAACAACTATGTCCAGTGTTGTTACTTCTCATATACACCATATTAGTCAATGAACTACAGCATTATAAAATGAGCCTAATAGGAACCTCTTACAGAGCTCACATAATTTCTGTACTTCTAAGACTATCTCTTTAATTTTAAAATTAATTTGGTTTTATTATTTTATACATTCTAAAAATATTCACTTCCCCCCCCGCCTTGATTTAAACTTCCAGCTTCTGTATGGTCCCTGATAACTCCTTGACTAAGCAACGCAAAAGCCCAAATCAATCCCAAAGTGCAGGAAAAGCTCTTCAAAATTAAAACCCTAACAGATGCTGCACATTTAAATGTTCCTTAGAGAACACTGGAAAACGCAACCTAGAAATACCAAATCAGTTTGGATTGTTACACCATGCCAGTGAATACTGCTTTACCTTATTCCTTGTAGCTTATCAAAGCACAGCGTTTATTTTGCTGTTTTGAGCATGTAAAAATAGCTAATTAACCACTGGATAAAGTCACAGACTTAACATCTGTGTTTGGAAGGAAGCTTTTGCATCTTGGTATCTAAAAGGAGCTCTATAAACAGCTGAACTCTCAGCTGTGCAGTTGCTCTGAAAGCCCCTCTCTTAGGAGGTCTATTATCTACTGCTACGTTGGAAAAAGCCTTCAATACTCACCCTGGAACCCCGTTAGGAATCAGTCGCTGCAGGCGCTACAGAGGGACAACACATTATGCTCTACTGGCTTATTTTTCTGTGCTAATGAGAGGAAGGCAAAAGCAGGCATTACAGACTGGGGAAATAAAAACCTCAGCACATTTGGTCAGCCTTTGAAGTTTCACTACTTTTGTCTGTTTAATCTGCTTAACCAAAGCTTCATTATAATCCAGCGCAAATACTTGAGCAGGAACATTTACTGTCAGAAAATGGGCACTTTCTCCACTTACTTTATACAGATTCTGTACATTTTTTTCTCTCTGGATTGAAAAGCTCTTGGTGTTTCAAGGAAAAAAATGTAAGTACACATACTGTCTCTTGTGAGTTTAAAAAAAGAAAAAAAGCACTTTTTAACAGACTCAGAATAGATAAATTGTTAAAGGACTATGATAAATCAGCTACAATTTTCAGACCAACAGCCAGTGGGGCTTTTCCATACACCTCTGAAGAAAACAAAAAAAGCAGATCCCAACTTGTTGACAGTAGTGAAGCTCAAACTTGCTTGTTACTACAAATCCTGAATATATTTATTAGAACCTGGTCTTGAAAAAAACATATTTCAGATGTTCAGTGGTATATTTGTTCTCCTTTACGTAAACTGGCAACAGGTCTCCTAAAAACTATGATAAAAACAAAACCAAACCGCTGGTAATTCTTGTATTTCAGCCTAGAAACCAATATATTGCTGAGAAACAGCATAAATTAATACTGGATTTATATTATTCCACTATATGGTTTTGCTAGTTGTCACTAGCATTAAAAAGGTTCCCTCCTGCAGAAATGAAAGGAAACCAGTATAACTGGTTTGTAAATCACAGAAGAAGAAAATCAAGATCCTAAACCACTAGTCATCTTGCTAATATAGGAACTAATAAACACAAGAACTAGTCCTATGAAGACCAATTATCCTTTGACTATTGCAAATGAATTACACTGTTTGCTGAACAAAAAGCAAGTCTATGGCTGCAGCAAATGAAGATCATTTTCTCTTACTCCCACACATCGATAAGTTCAGTTTTCTACTAAATTAACATTAAATTTTATGTATTTCACTTCATCTATAACCAAGCATTCAGCGAACAAGCACTAGGCCTGAATTTCAGGCTGTACCAAAACAAAGCCCTGTTTCACTGCAGCTTTATGCAAGAGCAACAGGTGGGCTATGGACCAATAAATACATCCTTGGTGAAACTCCAAGGTGGGAATCCAGACAGAAGAGGAAAGACACTGGAAATGTCACGCTACCAACTCTTACATGACATTGCATCACCAGAAGCTGTGAATTTCAGTAAAGATATACCCCTGCAGGATGGCATTATTTAGAGACTGGGATGAGTGTAATGACCAGCAAAGGAAATGAAAGAATTTGGGGGGTGAAAGGAGGGCAGGGATGAGAGTCAGTTGTGTCACTGAAGCACATCCAAAGCCCACATTTAAGCAGATCTAAAAGCAGGAGTGAGCTCCCTGAACTGCAATGACCCCACAGTGCTGCTGCTTGGAACAGGGACTCGTGTCCTTGCTTGATGGCTTGGCTCTCTTGTCTTGGGGACAGGGCTTTGGCCTCACCTTGTGACTGCAGAGCATCCGCTGTCACACAGCTCGGAGGCACCTGGGGCCCAAGGAAGGAGCACGTATTCCACAGCTGCTGCACTCAGAGAGGCTTTGCCTGGACCACGCACAGCTGGTCAGCAGGCAAGCAGGCATGTGAACAGCAGGGCTTGGGGCACGGGGCATCGGTGGGGATTGGACACGGCAGACAGAGTCTGGCACACAAATGGACTGAGGGAGTAGGCAGGGGACCAAACAAATGTGTGTCATGAATAATACAGGGTTTGACAGTGCTGTTCAGGCTAAATCAAGCACAGAATAATACAAAAATTGATCTGGCTGGGCAGCAGAGCTTACATTTGTGGGCTAATACAAATTACTTTGACCAACATCTTGTTAAGATTTGGACTGATTGTTTAATTTATGGAAAAATGCATCTGTAGCCCTGTTAACACCATCTGACCAGCTTTTCAGGTAATCCTTCCATGGCCTGCAGTATGCTGCAGAAAAAATAGCAGGGAAATCAAATCTCAACCGTGTTGCCCAATTATAAAATTAGAATGCTCTACAGAATTAAATGGGGATATTTATGCTAGATTTGAGCACAGGGATGTTTGCTTTGATTAGATAGTGAGAGAAAGTAGTAATCTGAATGTGAAATGAAATTCATATCAAGAGCATGTACACTCTTAGACTAAAGTAAACAAACATTTGGGAGAAAAAAGAAAACATATTAACAGAATTTCTCTTGTCTGGAACTTAAATCCTGACATGAGAACAATTTCTGTTTTGTGCTGCCTTTAAATGCAACACCCCAATTACACTGTCTATCATCCTTTTTCACTTTGAAGGAACACTTTTTCCAAGTGTCCAACTAATTAATCTTTCAGGTGATTAGTTCTACCTAGAAATTACTTTCCTCCTAGTAACAGGGTCTTGCTTGGAGAAAAATCCTCCAAACTATGTGATGTATGTTAATAGCCAATTCTGTAGCCACTCACTGGTAAGATTTTACTGAAAAGTTCTTTATTTGTATGAAGGTAAGTACAGGGCATAAAAACATAATGCCATTTAAAATTTGTGTTATGCCACAAAGAAGCCAGAGCCATGGGCAGTGTCCCCAACTACACAACATAGTGACAGCCTATGAATCTACTAAATTTCCAAAACTCTTGTTAGCACGATTTCTATCAAAAGTCTATCTGTAGAATCAATAATTTCGTTTTAGTTATTAGAATATTAAGTACCAGATAATACCCAATAGAAAGAGGATCTCTTATATTTTTCACTAATAAGAAGAGCATCAAGAAGGGATTTGTAAAAGTTTTAAGAGTCTTTCAAATAAAAACCTATTTGCTAAAGACAATTCTTAGTGATAGAGAGAGTTCTATCAAATCTTATATATGACAGTCAGCCCACTGTGTTTTCCATATTGTTCACTTTGAACCCATGCTCTTGCAGCAACTTGTTCTGTGGTAGAGACTAACACACACCAGGCAGGATGGCAGGGTCTGCAATCCAGGCAAGCAATGCTGTTATTTCAAATTGAGGCCAGAAATCCCTCCTGCTGCTGGTGTGTAAACCAGAAAATGGTGCTGTGCTGCACAGAGAGCTCTGAAGAGCTCTCATGGCTTCATTACACTCTGTGTTCCTGGAGAGGCACAGCAAACATCTGCTGAAACAAGAAAATTATTCCATTTTCTCTCCATGCTCATTAACTGCAGGACACAGTTTGCAAAGTTTGCAAATTAAGAAGTAAGTAGCTCTTCTTTCCAAGCTCAGATGATTCTGCTGCATCTCTGGGAGATACACAGCACTTCCCCAGAGGCTTTGCAATGTGCCAAACAGCTAGAGCCTCAATACCTCAGCAGACTGGCTTGCTCTGCGTGGTGGAAGATGCCCAGCTCCAGCACAAAGTCCACAGAGGCACAGGAGCAAAGTGTTGGATGAGCTCCTACAGAGAGGCAGGCACAGCCCAGCACTAATGTAACTGTACAGCTAATGAAATGATAATAAAGCAACCTAAAGAACCACTTGGAGTGTACTGCAGCACAGCCTGGCTCAGTGGGTGCCTGGGGAGAACATACCTCGTGTAGTTTTGCAATACGAATTTTTTCTGTGTGGAATACAGAAAGAAATTCACTGACAACATTAGACACCACATTCACCGCATTTTAAGAAAGCAAAAGGCATTCCTGAAACAGTTTGTCCTTTCCCTTCTGCACCAAATTTCACGGAAGACATGTTAACACTGATGCTAATCTCTATTTTTTACTTATTCCAGTTCTGTTAATACCTTGCCAAATCCTCCTCTTGCCCTTAGCCCTTCTATCTGGATGCTTGGGAGGTGGGGAACACAAACACCAAGCTGTACTGAGCCTCTGCACTTCTCTTCCCAAAGAACCTTCAGCCCATAGACACTCCAGAGGCCACTTTTACTGCCAGATCTTGCACCACAAACCAAGTCACTAAGATGGGAAGTGCTGAGCACCCTTACCTATCTATAGTGGAGTCCTATTTGCCTGCAAGTGACCATTCTCAAGAGGTCTGAAGCAGCAGAATGGATGAGCAGGGAGAGACAGCAAGCAGCCTCTAACATTATATTAGACAAAGTAGCCTGGTAATTACTAGTGTCTTTTGTAACATAATTTTTTTGATAATTCTTATTTAAAGATTTAAGAAGATCCTGGTACCTAGTTCTGACAAGGCTTAGGAATGTTTTTTGTACTGTAACTATTATCTGTCTTGGCTAATGTAAAGACACTGCTAGATAGTGGTTTTAAGGAAGTCAGGGTGCTTCCAGATTATGTGCATGTGGGCTATTTCTCTTTAATTATTCTAAGCTATAAGCCTTTAGCACAGGCCATTCTAACCTGAAATATAAAACTGCTATTATGATGAAAACCCCTGGCATTCAACACCCTCAACAGCAAACCTTCCTCTGTGCAATTCATCAACACTTATGAAATCATGATCAACATGACAAGGTAATTCCCCCAATACAAAACTAAGCCTGAGAATGGCTCTCACTGAAACTACCCACATACTTTATTCCCCTGGTTATTTGGGGTTTAGAAAATTGTGTCAATAGATGTTAACCATGCCTGCAGAAAAGACTAGCCCACACTTACATGTAGATGCAAAATAACATTGATTTGGACTAGAATACTTCCTCCATCAGAGAGATCTGAGTCCACGTTATTAAGGATAATGATTATTAGAGTCGAAATAATAAAAAAATGTGCTTGCTGTTTGGAAAAGGGGCTAAAAGTACAACCACTTCTTTGATATATGAGATTACAAGTTCCTAGTTCAGAGAGAACCATACAATTTCCGAAAAGTCAGCTTGTCATGCTCATTTTTCATACATGACATAATAGTATGAAATATAATGGTTTGAGACCTTTTTCTTTATGAAATAGGGCAAACCACAAATGCAAAATATCTGAAGAAAAGGACTACGTATGGCATGGGACATTACTGATCTATGAGAGTTTGTTGTAAATGTGCTGTTGTAATTAGTACTACTTAAGGTGCAAAGTACACTAAATAGCTGGGCTTGAAGAATTCCTTCCACGGGCGTTTTTAAATTGTGGTGACAAAACACCAGCACTTAAGGCATATTGAGCCTAAAACCCACTTCAAAACTGCTACAAAGTAACATTTCTATATGCACAATATAAAGAGTATCTCAGAAGTCTCTAACTTCTGGAGATGCTGAACAAATACATACTTTGAGAAAAGATACTATAAACATTTAGTTCTTCCGTGTATTTGAAACATGCACCCTTTTTGCAAATATCTATGTAATACACTAGTTAGCCCATCTGCTCTGAAAAAATTAACCTCAGTTTGCAGCACATTGAGTTTTCCTGACAGCAAGATTCTTCAGGTAGAATTCTGTCAAAGACTATGAGCTGTAGAAAATTTACGACTTTCTGTGTCTAATTTCAGATTCAGTAGAGCAATTATTATCTGGGCATTAGCTAAGACCTAACACCTTTCATAGAATATGTCACCTTTCATAGAATATGCCACAATCGGATGCATTTTATTCCCTGCTAAATAAAAATAATAAATATTTTATTATTTTCTGTCATTTTCAAAAAAGAATTTCCAGCTATTTAAACTCTTGGGCTGCAGGGTTTGTACAAATTTTTTCTTCATAGTCTTTCAGAAACCCTTACAAAAGCATTGGAATTCAATGTTTAAATTATTTCCTACAGACTCTAAATACTTATGTTTGAAATAATGCATTATGTAGACCAGAGAGTTGCCAGCATTCATTTGGAACTTCCTGAAAACTTGAATATTTCAGGGCTGAAATAATTACAAAGGGAGAGGGCAACAGGAGATTGCAGAGCTAACAAATAAAAGAGTTTTCAAAAAAACTCTGTTTAATCTTTTCAGTTCTTATGCATCTAAAACTCATGAAGAGGTGAGGGAAGAGAATTAACAGGTGCCACAGAACAGAAAACAGCATGTCCAGTGATGATCCTGGACTTTTTTATCACGGTATGCAGCACATTGGTCCTTCTCTTTAGAATGCTGGCCACAGTCTATCCATGATTTGAATTAAAGTGATACTGGGGAAAAACTATAATAAAAGTTTCCATTTTCTGCATTTAACCCATTATCAAAAATGGAAAAGAAAAACTTAAATCCTGAATTAGAGGAGCTACAGGAGACTGGAAGAGGCCAGAAGCTGTTTCCATGGCTGTTCTGGCTCAGCAGGTGGGGGGTGCCTGCTCAGGGCAGGCACAGGAAGGACACAACAATGGATGGGAGCTCCTTTGGAGCCGTGATTCAAAGAGCTGGGGGGCAACAAGGGCCAAAGCTGAGCTTCCTTGGCTGCTCAGCCTCTTGAAAGATTGGTATGTGAATACTCAGAGATCACAGGTAGGTTGCGAGACCAATGAGCTTTATGGCAGGAAGGAATTTCTTCACACGACAGGAGTGGCACTGTGGGTACAAATGTGTCAGGGATGCTGCTGATGTTTGTTAAACATCCTGGGAACCTTCTTTATTGCCAACACTCACTGAACGTGGTGAAAACCACCATAAATTCTGCCCTTTTCCCATTCTAAGACTTCCATAATACCTGACCTACCATCAAACCTTGATAAACTCTCCTGGAAATGAATACACACAGAAAGAAGCTTGCCGATCAGAAGGTGTATTGCCACAAGAGAGCTCTAGAATGTAATATTACTGGCTAATTTTGAAAAGTCAAAACAGCCCCCAAAAAATGAAAAGTCACAACCTATAAAACAAAGAAAACCCCAGAACTCCATCCCCGTTTTCTGTAGAGGTAGCTCAAAACTAGCATTCGAAATACTAAAATATGTAAAGTAAGTGATCTTTGCCAGCATTTCTACATGACATTACAGTTGTACTCAAACAAGTTTTTAATTTTGAAGTGTTGAGTCACTGTTTTTGGACCTGAAAACTCATTTTGTCTTCTTGCAGTTAATACTTCATGTTTCACAATCTTCAAAATGAGCAATCTAAGAAGAAGTCTAATCAGAACACTGTCATTTCAACAGAATGATCTTTGTCCCATCAACTGCAGGTCACTACGCAGCTCTTCAGCGCAAATTTCAGTTGTTACATATCGCTGTTATCAGGAATTAAATGAAAAATTATTTAAAATCATGTCCTACCTGCTCATCCCTGGAAGAGTTTCAGAGTTTGGAAAGATGAATTACAGCTAGAATAAATAAAGTGCATTTAACTCTGTGCTTCTGTCCCATCTTTCTGTTTATTGTTCAAGCTTCACATTCATCTTACTGTTAGGACTTCCAGTCTCTCTGAAGTTCATGAGAATTCCCAAGGAGATGGGTTTCCACCACTTTAAGAAGAGAATCTCATATGATAAGCATGTGAGCAGCTTCTTTGTTCAAACCAATCTCATGACTCCCTTTGAAGGTAATCCTTTAGAAGTCTCATGACCCATCTCTCTGCCCAGAGGGTATTTTCATCTCATGGTGGAACAAGGCACAACAAATCTACTTTGATAGCGCCCAAATCTCCAATTTGTTAAACCTCCTTTCCTCTCTTCAAACACTGCATGTAGTTGCTGTAAAAATGCCGGCACTGCAGAAAGGCTAAAGCAGGAACTGAAACTTTTAATTTGAAGCATCCCCTCCCTTCTGCTAAAATATCAACGCTATTTGCATAATTGAGACAATTGGACATAATAGTCCTTTCAGGGGTCCTCATTAGATGTACAGCTCTACATTCTTTGAAAAGAAGAAAAAACGAGGTCATACAGCATTAATTATATCTAATCCTTCTTAGAACAATTTGAAGTTGGGCAAAATGCTGTACTAAAACAGCTGAAGTCGTAAATAAGCCATTAATTTTGTAACTTTACATATCACATGCATTTTCGTACCCTGTTGCCTTTGTCAATATAATTAATTGCTTTGCTGACGAGGGCTTTTTTTGCATCCTCTAGTACTTTAAAACCACCAACAGCACAAGACACTGTGTGCTGCAGGTAGTTCTTTGTTCTATCTTTCAACATTTGCCTTGCTGAGCCAGGGGCCACAATAATTGCCATAATGCAATAGATAAGGGTGAGATCCAGCAGAATCACATATAAGGATGCTGTTGTCTGGAGCTAAAGGCTGCCTGTCTGTTCCTGCTGCACTGCACTGTTAAGACTCTAAACTTATTTCCCTGTTCCTATAACTTATCTCCAATGTACTGAACACATAGCCACCTGTGGCTGGCAACAAAATATTTTACAGCTGTAATTTCAACTTCTGTCTGCCTTAAAGGCAAAGTGTGCAGCTGAAACAGCTTTGGTTTAGAACCAGACCCTGGGCTTCCTAGGGAGACAAAGATCCTGCTGGATTCATGAGAGAAAGGATGGAGTATGGAAGATTCTTGAAAGGTCAGCACAGAAACAAAGGGAAGACATTCAGTGAAGTCCACAGATGTTTCTTTTTCCAGTGGAAATTAAATCTGAGAGGCCTTTATGGATGCCTCTTATCTTGAATGTGGGGTATTCTGTGATGTACAAAAAGACGATCTGTTGGACAAGAAATATAAAATATATACAAACCAAAAAATTAATACAAAAAGATGATTTGGGCATTTAACTCCTCTCTGAAAACGAAATGTAGACATGGACTGTGGTATGTTTTTTTAGCTAGGTGCTCTATAGGAATGGAAGTTAACAAGAAATTAATTTCTCTCGCTTCCCGAACAAGTTCTCCTTGGCCAGATGGCTTATTCTATGTAAGAATGGGAGTTGTATCTACAGTACCTGCATTTGGAAGGCATGACACATTTTAAGAACAAATATTGGAAACATCAGCTCTGTGTATTTTGTTCTTCCATTTGTTAGCCCAAACTGCAATGACACAAATGTAGACCTGAGAAAGTAGAGCATTCATAAAAATCAAACCCAAGTTTTGCAGACTCTTACCAGAATCTGACAGGCACGCAGTCTGCCAGCATTTGGCAAGGCTATAACTGCAACCAAGATGCGTATCTACCCAAAACGAACAAAATTGTAACTGTTAAAGACTTCAGTTTAAGGTGACTGAGATCAAAGACCCCTCTACATGCAATAAGAACACTTTTCCTCACTTGCTAATGCGAATAAAGAATAAGTTTTGATAATGTTGAAAACCACCCTTTCAGACTTAGCACGTTAAGCAATGCCACAGCTTGTCAGGATGCCTACAATGAATGCTCTGAACAGTACTCCAGATAACCCATAATTCTCTCTCTCTAAAAATATAATAATACAATAGTTATAGAATACAACAGAAATTAGTCAGCATGTTCCAGGGGTAGGTTGGGGAACAGCCCTGTAAAAGCAAAGGGCCTTGAACACAATGTGTGTAAAATAAACTGAAATCAAGTTGGCTAAAAACCTAATAAACGTGGACTTCTGTTGTTAAGGGCAAACAGCCCACTGTCTGCTGTGCTTACTGTCTGAAAAGCCTATGACAAAATTCTGCATGGTAAGAGGAAGAAACTGCTGGCATTTAATTCTAAATGTATAATTCTGCCAAGTTCAGCCAAAGTGCTCATTCAGAGTTCAAAGGAATAACACACATGAGTGAAAAAAATTACATTCTCAGAGAAAAGGCCACTAGACAAAGGATAGTTTTCATGGATGCCTGCACTCATACTATGGGAAGGCTCACAGCACTTGGAGTTTGTTTTGTGACATGGCTTGATATAAATGCACTGTGAAGGAAAGGGATAAAGATAGGCATCTCTGCTGCCCTCACTGTGACTGTCTCAGGAAAAAATTCCCTTGGTTTCCAACAGTACCCATATGCTTACAGGGAGTGAGTAGCAAGCAAGGACTCATTAATTTAGTTTTACTGATTGCAACAGTATTTTCATATATGATAAAGAGTCCACACAAAAAAAGCTTTCATAAGATCTTTTATTGTCAAACCACGCTGTTATTACGCCCACCAGCAAAACAAAAATATTCTTGCTTCAATGAATTCAATTCAAAGTTGAGCAAACAACTTATTTATTTTCAAAAATTAACAAGTTTTATTACATGTGCTGCAAATCCAGTACCTGGGCAATCAGTTATATTTATGTAGGAATAATGGACAGCTCGCATAACTCTTCCCAAGTATTAAGTTTTGTTTGGCATGTTTGATAGCTCACTTACTGAATGCAGCTAATGGCCTTCCTAACAAAAAGATAACACATGACATTTCTCTGACCTGATGCATTTGCTGGTCTCTCCCAAATGTGTGTCTATCAATGAAATCAACACAATGTATCATTTCTTATCAGTTACTTACTGGTCTTGAAACTACTCCCCTAATAAAAGCAAATTGATTCAAATAGTATGAAAGGAACATTTTTCCCTGAATTTCTTCTCCTGCAGTGTTTATGTAGCAATCTCTGAGAGCTTTCAAGCCATATCATATAGCCACTCATGCATACACAGATCAAAAGTAAAATCCATGGATAACAGATGTGGGAGCTGAACTTTGAAACACCAAAATGCACTGAAAGATGTAACGTTTTAGTTTTTTGTGTGTAAGACTATTTGTAAAACTGTACACGAGTAGGAACTGAGACAGACTACATGAAAAACACATAAGGCATATATATTTTAATCTTCCTTTCCACAATGATTATCAGACCAAACTTGAAATGTACCAGTAAACTATAAATGTGAAAGTCACAAAGGAGTGAGCAGTAATTACAATGTAACATAATTAAGAAAATGTTGAGGAAGGGGAGAGGGTGGCAAAACCACAAAACCCAGTATCAAAATCCCCTTGGATCCAAGTTTCACCATCTGAGAGGAGCCAAATGCTACTTACAAGCCAAACCTCTTGTCATAACAGAGAAAAACTGCAGCTCAAGGAAGCCTCTATTTCTTTTATAGCTGGATTAAAGCTTGAATCAATGACCAGGATTTCACAGAATAAAGCACTAATAACTGGTGAGAATTGTGATGAGCATTACTACAAATGTCACAGCTACAGATGCCAGAATAGACAAGAAATAATGAGATAATCATGTCACTGCAGCTGCTGGCGAGGTGGCTGTGGTACAGACAAGGCAGGGCTGGCACCTCCCTTACTGCCCTGTGGGCCTAAGCACAGCACGGTCTGGAGCCTCTGGAGCTTCAATAAAACCTGAATTCATTCATGAAAGCATTCAGTGTGTAGAACAGCTGATACAAACAACAACTCAACAGCCTGGAAGAGTAAGCAATAAACAGGCTAACCCATAAACAGAAGTGGTGAGAAATGGCTTGATTCCCAATCTGATTCCTATATCCCAAACTACATTTATTGAAATGTGATCATCTCTGCACAAAATGGGTTTGGATGGAAAGGAATTATCTGTCTACTTTATAATACAGGCTATCATCCCCAACAAATATATTACATATTATGACCTTAAGTAGGATCTGATGAACCCACACAGTGCAGCAGCAATAAAAAATGTGTTCCCCTTATTCTCTCCTTTATACAATCCACCCCCTCACAATCTCCAATCCATTGAAAACACCTAGTTCCGGGAAAATATATACTGCTGCTTATGCAGGGAGTAAGTGCTTTTAGGCAGACAGGACTATAAAATAAAATTGATCACTTCTTTCAGCTTTGTGATACCATCACTGCAATTCTTCTCTGGATGACAGAGATGTATAACCAAGTTAAATAATTCCCTTCTTTACTGCCCAGGTACAACTCTGAATTCATCTGCAGCACTCCTGTTATGTCAAGTGATTGGAACTGAAAAGAGTATTTTTAAAGCAGAACAGACAAGAATTGACACAGCTTTTTTTTTAATCTACTGCTAATGTAAGAAAGGCTCTTCGATCCTGTGAGAAGTGTGAGAGAAATGAGTTATTTTTGGCAAGGTTTCACCCGCTGATATGTGTTTCTGTAATATAGTCAAGTGTAAGTACTACTCCTCCTTAATGGAAGGCTTATAAAGTTCGCATAGCAACAGTGGCAATTGCATAAGTTTCACAATTCTCCTTCCCCCACCCTCTTTCTTTGGTGTTTGAAGAGGCTTTGTACAGAAAAAACAGCAACCAACTGTGTGTTCTGCTTAAGCACAACTGCCGTCAAAGATGAGCTGTGACAAAGAAGAAAAAAGTGCTGATCACTCAGGCCAGCAACACAGCAGTGCCATTCATGCCAGCAGCTCCACAGGGGACTGAACACTTGAATCCCTCTCCTACCTGGACTGCTCACATCCAGTTTTTAACACAAAGGCATTTGCTTGTCTCTTGGTTCTGTAAATGCTTACACACGTGATTAATTTACAGCCATGGTGAAGCCACAGACTGCCACAAAATTATGCTATACCTAGAAAGCTGTTCACAGTCAATGACATGTCTTCCTATGCACAAACCACCATAAAGAGAACACTCTGCAGGTGTGGAAGAAGGGATTACAGGTGACCTTGCCCCTGATAAATCACAGCTGTACTAATTACCAAAGAGGAACAGCCTTGCCCTTAATGGGTCGCAGCTCTGACTAATAAAGGTAAGTGTGATAGAAGGGGTGGGTTGGCCAGTCAGGAGGGACCTTGAGGAAGAGGACCAGGAGGAAGTAGAGGAGCCCTGAGGAAAAAGGAACAATCCAGAGGCACAAGGAATGGAACAAGGAAGAGAGTTGCTGCTGTAGAAGATCTGCTGTGAGGTCAGCCTGGCTCTGCTGGAGTCAGAGCTGCTGTTGGAGCCTACACAGTGGAGCTGGGTAAAGGCTGTGCTCAGAGCCTGCAAACCAACCCCTGCAGTCACAGCCCAACAGGCACCGTCTGCAGCTGGACCCTGCACTAGGAGTTTGCTGTAGCCAGTCAGGATGGCCAAGCTATAAAGAAGAATATTGCTGAATGAGAGTCTGGGTCTTGGCTGATTTCTGCTCCTAAGGAGAGGTCTGCTGCAACAAACACTCTGTTTCACCAGCTGCATTTATCTGAAGAGTTTAATGTACAAACTCCTACCTAGCCTTACTCAGTAGACAGCTATTTACCGGCTGATTGAAGTTTGTGAAGTTAGTGTTTGCCTCCAAGCTGTTTGGTTTGGGACTTTCTGGAATCATGGGATATTTGACTGGAGATCTGCTGTCATAAATTCAGGTCCCACTGATCAATATGGGGTAAGATAAATTAAAACCACACTATGTTGCTGAAACAGTATGAGGCATTGCAGCTTTCAGCTTTGTCAAACACATTATGTTCCCCCCAGTAATTAAACCAGAAATGCCAGCAAGCAGCAAATGCTCTTGTTAGAGAGATTCTGGAGTTAATAATTCTTCTAAGAATTACTGGGAAAGGGAGGAAATCTCTAAATCTTATTTAGTTTCAGTAATCTTCAACTGTATAACCACTAAAAACAACTTAGGAATTTTCTCCCTAGTGTATTTAGTTTTACATTTTTATGCAAGTATTTTCTCTGCTACCAAGTGCAGCAGTGACTGAAAAAATGCAAGTGTTTGAGTAAATGTTCAATTTCATTAGATGCCACGAGACGTGCATAATTTATCCTTTAAACTTGCATTTCCAACTTTCTCCTCAGACTTGCACTTAAAGAAACGCATAGGTTACAATACCATCGTTTCCCCTTGAAATGCCATAGAGTATGTAAGAGAGCAGGTAAATTTCTATAGACAATCTTCTATCTTTCTGTTCAGGATCGTCTTCAGGTTGTTTTTGACTGAGGATAGCATGTTCAAATATGGCAGCTCCAAGCTTTACTGTATCCCTCTATAAAGACTGAGGTAATTTAAAGGGCTTGGTGATTCCATACAGAAGCAGAGCTGGCAGCACACCTAAGCCGAACCCTAAAGGCCATTCTACAGATGCATTAATTTGCTGACCTTAAGATTTGCTACCAGTCCATCTGAGAGTTGTGCAGGACACACATCCAGCTCCTTGCACCATCACAGAGCTGGAGAGGAACTGTCACCATCACTGGTGGCCAAGAGAGCAGCATAAGCCACAAGCTGCTTCAGCACAGAGGTTGAATAGCAAAATATTTATACAGGTTAGAATCCAACAGCTGATGTTTGTTGGAACAGCAATTGAGAGTGATGCTTGATACTGAACAAATGTATACTTTGAAATGAATTTATTCTCAATGGAAGGCTGTCAAATTAATTACTTGATGTTTCTCAGAGCAGAAGAAAAAAAAAAGTGAGTTCAAAGACAAGATGTTCCTGTTCATTCTCCTACCCTGTGCTACTGCCATACTCATCACAAGCCTGACTTTCTGACTTGACCATTGTGAAGGAAGTTCATTAAACATAGAACACAGTTTTAGAGCAAAGCAGAAATTCTGAAATTTAAAATTAAGTAAACACAGTTTCTAATGAAACTCAGTAACAGGCTTTATATGGGAAGACCTGACCATATCTCTATGCCTTGCTGACTCATCTGAACAGATACTAAAGAATATAAATTCACTACAAAAGGTTTGGTACCCTCCTGGATCTAATTTGAGATGTGAATACTGGAGATGTGGAAATATTAAATAAATTATTAAAAGCATCTAGGTCCTAATCATGCTCTGCTAGTGAGACTGAGGGCTTGCTAAGTCAGACACAGATTTTTTGTTTGTCAAGTGCAAAACTTAAATACAGACCTCATATATATGGATTAAAGTACATGTGCAATATATTACACACACCTTTGCAAACATTTGGCAATCCTCTGGTAATTTAGCTGTAGCAGTCACATCTATGCTGCTTTCATGTGGCAGACTGAAATCTGAGGCATTATCTCCTTTCCAAGACCAGTTCTATAATAACCCAGCTGGAATGTACAGTGTGTATCAACCTCCTTAGCCTGCCCTTTATGACTGAATGTTTCTCCTATTTCATCAAACCTATACCACAACAATTTACAGAATTGTAGTGCTCTGGTTAATCAAGATATTTGCAGTAGTTTTCTTTCAGATATTCTTTGCTGGAATCCATGAGAATTTCTCTTAGATGGCTTCCCTGCTTGCTTTCCTTTTCATTTGGGAGGGGGACCCTAACTGGCATTGTGGGTGCACTCTGTTTGGACCCATACACTTACCAGTTAATATAGTCACATTAACTCTCATGGTATTTATTCATTCAGCAAAATGGTAGCCCTCCACTTAGGAAGGGAGGCAGGGAAGAAAAAAGGAGGGAAGGAGGGGAGAGGGGGAAAGTGCCTATTTCTGGTCTAAACTTTTTGCTACCTGGCCTGTTTAGGACCTTCTTCTCTATTATGACACTGTCCCTCTGGTACTGAAAGTCATATAGAAGTTTTGCATATTGGCTTCTTGACAAATTCCACCAGGCCTGAACAGAGTTTTCTTCTCCTACAGCTCTAAAAGCCAAGATTTCAAAGAGTATTTCCACAGGTCTCTCTGTATTCATCTCAATGCCCTTGGAAGTGCTTGCCACTCTCTTTCTAGCTTAGCTGCTAGTAAGGCTGTGGTTTGACAGACAGAGGCTGAAGTCTATTCTTGTCTTGAATCCTCTTCTGTCCCCAAACTATCGGAGTTCTGAAAAATCCTGAAATGATGCACTCCTTTTCTTCTTACATGGTTTCCTGAACAAGTCCGAGAGAGTACTAGATCCTTGTCAAGGGGCATCCCAGCTTTAGTGAGGGGTTTAAGGAAAGTCATTAGAAAGGTACTGACCATGTACCATTCACAGCACAGAATAATTTGGATTCTTGCTGTGTGCGTATAACTCTCTTTACTACATCCATTACTTTGTTCACACTTCTGATAGAGGCATCTATCCAAATTACATAGGTATACTTAAATTATGCCTAAAGCCAAAAGAATGCCTTTTCAGGGAATGATAGAAAACATCAGTGTGCTTATTTTATTGGCTTTGCAGGCTGGAAGTTCCCATGAAAGATTAGGTAAGATGATTTGTGCTTTTCAGCTGCAAAGCTCAGGATAAGCTGGACATTCTCAGGACATGTTCTCAGCACTGTTCAACTTTGCTGAATGTGCAGTTCCATTGAAGGCTGATTACTACAGAGCTACAGCTCACTGGCATAAAGCATTAGCATGATATTTTACTTTTTTTCCCCCAGCGACCATTCAAGAACGGTACAGGGGAAAGAAAATAGCATTCTGAAAAAAGAACCACAGAGGAAATAGGCACCTTTATAAAAGTACTGCCAGCAATCTTAATTTTATCAAAATGCTATTTCATGACTATCAGGGAGCAAATCTGTGCACTGCAAGGGTTTGTTTTGTCTGGGGATAAACCCATGAAACATATAGCACTTTGCAATTTTTATGAACAAGAAAGCAATAACCTTGATTTACAGATACAGGCTGCTGGTTAAAGGAGTCCTTCCAAAAAAGAAGGCTTATGATCAATGCTTTCAAGCACTGAAATGCACAACTCAGTAAAACAGATGCAGAACCCAAAGCTACGAGCAGGAGTTGATGAAAGGACATTGTAATTCCACATGCTCTGCTGCACAGCCAAATTACACAGACCAAACACCTCCTCGCTCCTTCCAGCATGGAAAGCTGGGATTTGGAATGTGGCCTTTCAAACTGATCTGGTGAAGGACTTGAAATGTGCCCATTATTGTGTGCTTCTCCAAGAAGGAACTGTTTTGTATGAGAAATAGAATAGTGTGAAAATGTCACCCGAGAACTTCTTGAGAGTAAATGCATCTTTTTATCACTGTAAATGAATCCAAGTAGGAGCCAAGAGTCAAACAACTCAACCATCAAATTGAGACTTGCATTGAGCAGACACGTCTACACTGAGAATAAGGTTTAGAGAACCTTTATTTACTAGAAATGTTCAAAGTCATTAGCTGGGTTAAGCTTTAATGGCCAGCTCAGGGGGCAAGTTTTAGCTTTTACTCTGGTTGGTCCCATCTTTGGCAGAGGGGAGGGTGGGTCAGCTTGTTACTATGGGAGGCAGTAAAAATAAAACAACCCCACAACAAAACTTTGAATACTTAACAGTTTATTCTAAGATACTCAGAAATCCTGATAGTTTAATATTTCTACCACCATGTAGAGAGCTTCCTCATCTGCAACTTTAATGAAAGGTAGATATGCAAACAGGTCCTGAACTCCAGTAAAATTATTACATTCCAGTTCTGGCACTACCATGTGGCTCTGTAGGTGAAAGAAGCTTTATCAGAAAGAAGTCTCAGTAACTCTACCTCTCAAGAACTTGTACCACAGATAGTGTAAACCATCCTCAGGGTAAGATCATCAACATTTTAGAGTAGAAGCTTCACTCACTACTGGGTTAGACTCCTCAAACAAGAAGTTTCCTTGTTAAACTAAACAAAGAACAGCTCTCTAAATTCACCTTTGAGTAAAGAGTAATTTGGGCAATGCCTGTTTGTTCATCTCATTAATATACAGCTTGATAAAGGATGAAGTTTACCACTGAACAAGATGAAATCCCGAGAAAAGACAAAGGAAAAGAGGCAGGATTTATTCTGAGACGGACATTAAAAATAATAAAAAAAAGTGCCCAAACTACTTGGCCTGAGAAACACACCAGCTGCACTTCACTAATCCACAGCTGATCCTTGGAAAGAATCACAAATCCACTCAACCAGCAAGCTGAGTGCCATTTTATTGGCAAGAATTGAGAACAAAATGGAATCAAATACACACTCAATACTGGCTATTAAAATTTGCTTGTGTTTGATAAAGTGTGTATTATGGACTCTCTGCTTAAATCAACCACGGAATATGAAAAACTGAAAGTAGAAAAAGTAAATGTATAAATTTGCTAGGAAACTGTTTCACTGTTATGGCCTCATGGCTACAAGACATTCACCCCCTGAACTGGCTACAAGTCCTGCACTTTGGAACTGTTCCAGTGAGGGCCAAGAACTGAATGTGCCACTAAGAAACACCAAGAGCTATTTCTTTCTGTTCATGGCTGAGGCCCACTGCCAAAATACACATAGAATAATCTGAACAATGAATGTCTGTGCCTGTACCTGCTGAAGCTACAGGATGCCATTAGTAACTTTTGCTGAAGGGAGGTTGTTTTTTATCATGTTCTTACAGAAGTACTTGCTGCCACACATTTTCAACTTTCATACAACTTTCAGTATGGCTTATACTGTATTCTGCAGCCTCAAGCACACAGTGTAGTTTAGTATCAGTTCAATACAAATTTGATAAATAACATCTTGAACACAGTCAAAAGACTAAACCTAGTTGTTTTGCTAATGATCTTTTATAAAAAGCACATCTCAGAAGTTTAGCACCATAAATTACATAAAATAGAATAAATGTACATAAAGCAATCTTGTTCTGAGTTTTATTAGATAATATTACAGGTAATTCCTTTTTCTTATGTTTATGGCCCTTTCATCAATACGTAAGCATTTCTCAGCACTGGAGAGGGGAGGGAGGGAAATATGGGAAATATGGGCAATGAAAAATCAAAAAGGTAATACAAACTTTGCTTTCAAGGTTCCTGTCCAGAGTCATGATAAAAACAGCTCTATGATGACTGCTTGATTAAAAATTAATTGCTGGGGTAATTTAAAGATATGCCTTATTTAATAATTAATGTATAGGAATTAAATGGGACTATTCACTGAAGTCTTATTATAACATACGCTTGGAAAAGATCCATGATCTTATTGTAAAATCAGACATGGAGGGGGAATTTACTGCATTTTGGAAAAAGAATGCTTCCTGTCATAGCTGATATCTGTCCTGTGTAAAAACTGATCCACTTTTTGGTCTCTCTACTAGGGAATACCAGACTTTATTGTAATACTGCAGAGTGAGGTCCTTTCTATATAACACAGCTCTATCTAGTGGCTGATCAATCCAAGTGCATCTGGCTGTTGAAAGAAGACTAAATTGCTAATGTGATGAAGGCCAGGAAAGCCTTAGGAAGATGCTACTTTCTTATTCTGACCTCCTGTTACTCACCTTGCATAAACCTGGAAACACACCAACAAAAGGCACCTAAATCCTGCCTTTCCATACACCAACAAACATGACTGGGTGGAGAGTTTCCTTGGTACTAAGCGCTTTTTCCAATCCAATTTGCAGCAACAAACCAGGGGCTCAAATACCTATTCAGGCAGTACTAAATATTGGCAACCCCAGTGAAGCTGGACAGTCTCTGTGCTTCATTATATGCACGTCACATGCATGTGCTTAGGGTATTGGGAATATGCCAGGATGGCTGAGCAATGTCAGAGATGCCTGGAAAGCCTCTGTCCACTTGATTGCTGCTGTGGGAGACAGGAGGGTTTGGAGCCTCAGCACTGGACGGCCCAGAGATAAACACTGTGGGGTAACACACACTCCTTAGCAGGCTGAGCTGGGTCCCTGTGAACACGACACACTGAACCCAAAAAGCAGAAAATGCAAGTGGCTGCTGCGTTTTTTTACCCAATCTCATTATTCATCTCAGGGATATACTGGACATTAACCTGTGCCAGCTTCTAACTGAACATAGCAGAAGGAGAGCTACTAACTTCTGCCCTGTGTAACTGAGTCATGGATTCCATCAACAATGGGGAAAGGTCACTGCTTTTTGCTGATAATTACAAAAGCTTCACAAAAGTGTGCCTACGATTTTCCCAAGCTTATCAGGCCACTTATCCAGTAGAGCCTTAAGGAAATAATGGGTATTCACATAACAGTTATTTGAATAATGCTCTAATGCTAATTCTGGTTAGTAACTGTATAAATAAGTATTGTTTCATTTAAACTAAAGCAATCCTGCTACAGATACCAGTGTAGCAAAATTAAAATAGCAATGTAAAAGCACTGCAGCTGAGGAAAAGGACTGGTACCTGCTGCATAGAGCCAACAACAAAATATAATGTGGATTTTAAATATCACTTAAGGTTAAAACCACATGCAGTTCTAAGAAATCAGCTTTGAATGTTGTGTAACTTTGACAGAAATCACCTCTCCTTCAGAACAATTAGAATACATGAACCAGGGGCCTCTCCATACTCCTGGAATCCTGGTTAGGTAATTCCGGCCACTGAAAGCTTCAACAGCAAACACACTCCCATTCAAGCTGCATGTTTCTCTACACACTTCTCCAAAAAGCAACTTGAACACAGCTTCCTTATTTTGTGTACAGGATTTAAATAAGTTTGCAGCCCAGTTTTCATGTCCTTTTCAATTCATGTTTTATTTAGCATTTCTGCAACCATAGCACAGGTTGACAGAGAAATGTTTTACTAGTAGATTTTCATTCTAAATTACTCAAATCTGCTCTAAATTCAGTAGTATTCTAGCAAAACAGTAAAATGCATTTGATGTTTTGTCTGTGCACAGAAGACAAAAGCACTTACCATTTCAACACTTTGAAGAGCAGTAGAGTCATATTAACATGTATAAACTCATGAAAATTTAATTACTAATAGAATATTTTACTTTATCAACACGAAAAATATTTGAAAATGAAAGCAATTTGACCAATTTAAATACCACCCCCTATATCTTAATTCCATGACATTTTCATAGCTTCTGTTTTCTTTTAGAGAAAAAAAAAATCAAGGTAACAGCAAGATGACTTGCTCTAGTTCTTGATTCAGGCAGAGCTTGCTGATGAACTAGACCCATAAGATTAACGAGGCTTTGTGGGGACCAGTTCCCACTATATTCTAACAAATTCCTAAATGCTTAGTCAGGTGCCTGAACCTGCACACATGGCACCAGTTCAGATTCCCAGGGTCTCCAAGGCATCCTCCCAGGGCTGGCTCCTCAGCAGCTAGAGGCCAGAGAGGATGGAAAATGGCACTAACAACTTCGATTCAAGTAGTTTCAAGTATATTCAAGCGTCCTTCTTCCTTCCTCCTAATACGCCGTTATACAAAATAAAGGCAACAAGGCTCTCCCTCAGTGCTTGAAAAGCATTATCTCAGAATATCTGTAATTCAAATGAAAAAACATTCAGAAATCCTACTGAGTGACACAGGTGAATGTCACAAATATCAGAGATTGCGTTAGTGGGTTTATTTATTCCAACTACTAAAGCTTTATCAACAGCAAAATGTTAATACCATAGGATTTATTAAGGGAGAGGGAAGTAATGATTAAAATTAACTAGGCCACAGACTAGAGTGGGAAACTAATGACAAATGCACTGGGCCAGCCATGTCCAACAAGCCATTTATTTCCCTTCCACTATTTCCTGAATGAAATACACAACTGCAACAGTAATCCTGAGCTCCTGGAACAGGGCGCCTCCTGGCTCTGCTCTTTGGGAGGGCTGTCAGGAGGTGTCTGTACACCCAAAAGGATCAGGAGCCATATACACTCCAGGTTAATCTCCACTGCCAACCACCCCAGCAGCTCAAAGCCCTCAGTGCTGAGCAGGTAACAGAGGAAAGAACAGCAGAGAGAAGAGGCTGAGCAACAGAGATCAGGTATTGTGGGCCATGGGGGTCATCACTGTGGTTGTGTGCCTGGGGGGAATCAAAACAGAAGCATGCTTTTAGATGAAATCAGTGTGGGACTCAGCCTGCCTGCCCCTGGGTCCTACGAGGATCCTCCTCCTCCCAGACTGTTGGTTTACCAGATCTACATGCATCCTATCCTACCTGTCAGTAAAACAGAACAAAAATGAGTGTTACTTGATGTCCAGATCCTTCCGAGAAGGTGGAGGCATTTCTCTGGCAAATGAACTGTTCTGGAGAGAGAAGGCTGATACAACAGTTTGGGGCTCTCTAAGGATGAAGGGCACCACTGAAGAGCCAGAGTCACTCATGTTTGGTGAAGGCATGCCAGGTCATCTCCTGTCAGCATTTCAGTGCTCAGAGCTAGTGATTTAGGAAAACACACTGACTTTTCACCTTTCAACTGCTCTCTTCAAACCTAAACCTGACAAATACAAACAAAGAAAATGTCTGATCTGCTTCTGGGAACGAGAAGAATCTGCATTTTGTAAGGATGGCTCAAGAGAACTGTGAAGTGAAATTAGAACTAAATACAAAAGCATGTACAAAATTCAACAGCAAAATCAAAAGATTCTTCACTTTGGATACTAAGTACCAGGCTAAAAAAAAAATAAACCAAAAAATAAAAAACTTTTTTCCAAATCTAATGCTCTCAAGCTGACTTGCACACTTCTGTAAAACTTGCACTGTGCTGTCTAAAAGGCAACAACATAATTCCACCTAGATTCCCCCAGTATTGCCTCTGGTCCACACAGTCCATACCTGAAGCATCTCTGTCTAGAAGCAAATTCTGAGGGAGGGGAGCCACATCCTTCCGTGTTCTGCAGCACTCCCTTAATAGTGCTGCTCTAGCTCTGGCAGCACATATTTCTGGGCTCATACTTGGCCTCTCAATTTAACAGACATTAAACAGAAAAACCTTGTCATCTCATGAGCAGTGCACCTGATTCCCACCTGGATTTGCAGTTTACAGTTTCAAGAGCAAATCCATGTCTGAAATTGAAAATATTTAGGGACTAGATTAAAAAAAACACAGGTAACTTATTAGGTGATTAAGACATAATTTCAAAACAGCAAACCCTAGGCTCTGAGCACTGATCCAGCTAATCACATGCTGAATAAAGCTTTTAGAAGCTTTGGAATTTACCCTTTACTCTTCAGTACCAAACTGAGAAAGATGTTACATTTGCAAAAATACAACTTAAAAATCACCACCAACAATGTAGAAGTAGACAAAGATATTTATTACTTATTGTGACCATCAAGCCTAAAACCAAATGCATTCCTCTTCACCTGTCAATCTCTCTAAAATACATTAAGAAATAAACCAACATAGAAGTTAGTGATTGTAGTAATGATTGTATCAGAAATAGTCTTGAGTACTGTGTATCACAAACAATAGAGGATGAAGCCCTGAACAACTCATTGCTCCCCTTTTTTGTGAAAGAAAATTTTTAATATATGACCTGCAACAGGAAAGTTGGGGAGGAGAGAAATTAAAGGCAACTAAAACCACCGGAAATAGAAAATGGAAAGCATTTAAACTCCTATACTGTTAAAAAAAAATTACAAACAGTACATTTAGTAAAGCTTAGTAACCACTGCTTGCTTTCTACTGGTAGGGGCTAAGCAGATATTAATCACATGAAAGTAGATATTAAGGAATATTAATCCATACCAGCTGTTACATCTTTTACTGTGCTATTATTAGAGATTAATCTTTATAGAACAAGGCTGCCTTTTCATGTAATTTCCAAGAGGACATCATACAAGCTGATACTGTTTTAAAGCACATCTTCACAAAGAGTTGAAGCAAGCAGTGCCAAATGCTAAAGCAGTGCTAAATGATGACGTGGTAAAATTTTATTCAACTTCATGCTCAAAATCTAAGCCATTCATGCTTAGAGGAGACACTGCCACTGTAATTAGTTGATTAGGTAACTTTTATTGACTGAAAAAAATTGATTTGATAGCTTCCTACTGACATCAGAAGAATCAGGATATTCTCCTAGTGATATTGAATCTTCTCCTACAGAAATTTCAGGGCCATGCAATTTTTTATCTTCAGTACCTGGACATTAATCCAGTTTAAAACTTCTAACCTGATCTAGCTGATGGAGTCTTAATGAGGATCTAGGATTTTAACAGATTTTTTAACAAAACAGAATCAACACTGTGAGCACAGGATTCTCTAATGAAGCATAAACCCCTGTCAGGTGAGCCAGGTTGTTGGAAGAGCAATTGCTTTAATTATTGGATATGCTTCATAGGTGACTGCATCTGTACACTCCAGAGAAACTCCTACTGGATCACATGTTGATGGAATGCTATTAAAGTCACGGAAAGCATCACACGCCTTCAAAAAGTAAAATTACTGGCAGAAAAAGCCTGCATTATCCATTAAAGATTATGAGATTAGCATGAAAAATGAGCTTCTAATCAGTTTCCTGAGTTTTGGATAAGATACTACCAGCTGCACTAAGGAAATCAGTTGTCATAGTTACAGAAAAAAAAAAAATCATCAATTCCCTATACCTGCAATCTTCTCGTTTTCTTAAATGCAAGACCCTTCTCTAATTATGTCACAATTAATCATCAGGGTATCTCTGGTTTTTTACGCATTTAACCTGAGATTGATGTTCCAGACTCACTGTGTGGTGGTTTTCTAGCACAGCCTAAATGGTGAGGCAGCAGCTCTTCAGTCTGGGGTGGGCTGAGTCACTGCTCTCCCTGCAATTCCCTCCGTATCTGCTCAGCAGCCACTGCCCTGTCACCCTGCCCAGGTCCTGCAGAGGCTCCCTTTTCTCACTGCCATGTTCTTCCTGGGCAAGCTGATCTGCTTCAGCTGCTGCCCCAGCACTGCTGCCTCCCTCCCGGGCAATCTGGCACGTACAGCTGCATTTCACAGCCCCTGCTACCTGTCTTTAATCCTCTCCACCCTCGTTTTCATCGGTTGATGAACCAGCTGTTGGTTATGTAATATCGGTTTCCAGGCCTTTTCCACTCCTTACAAATAAGTACATTCAAATTTTGCTATTTCCTCTCAGTTTCATGCCACTTTCCAACACCAGCTGGTTTTTTCCTGACTCCACCCTGCTAATGCCTGTCTACAGGACTTCTCCTATCTCTAAACTGGATTAAGTGCTAGCCCTACAATGACACTTCTGCTGCTTAATATCAATAATTTGCCTGCTAACAGCTGGCAAAAGCACAGGGCAGAAAAAAGTACTGACAACACAAAAATAACATGAATACTAGGAGGTAAAACTGGGGCCCAAATGTAAGCCCTTAAGCAGGTTATCTCATGGCTTACTTTCTATTTAAAAAGAGGCTTGAAAGCAGAGGGGTATATGATCAGAGGGACAATAATCAGTTTTACCCAGCTATAGATTTTCTGACTTTTCCATTAATGTAGAGCATAGAAGTTGCATTAGAGATTGGGACCCACACACAACAGAAAACTATTTCTGTGGACGAGACACATTAAAAAAAAACAAAGGAAAAGGGAGTTGCTCAATTTCAATCAAGTAGCAACAAAACAGTGAAGTTCAACTGCTGATATCATCCACCACATTGCCCAGGAAAAGTCCCTTTTTCAATGCTTTCTGAGTCTTGCTTTACTCCGCTGCCTATGTTTTTCTCATTTTTAATTCTTTAGATTAAAAGAATCTCAATCTCTTGTAGAAGTGATTCTAGTAATGCAGAGTGTGAAATGAAAAAGCACCAAAAAGCTTTTGTTCTCCAAGGCAGCAGCTGATTTTTCAAACATAGGACTGGAAGGCAGTCAGTACCCCAATCCACATCCTCCGTTGGAAGATCAACTAACCTACTATTGCTACATGAGACATGAACTAATATCACTTTCCAGAAAAATTGTTTTATCCTTTGTTTATCCACACTTGTGTTTTCTAGGCCTCTTACAGTCACATTCTGCATCTCCTGCTACTGTAAAACAATCCAGCTCAGAAGCACTCTAACATGCATTTGTTCCTCTCTGTGTTTGAAAGTCAGACAGATTTTCAGTATACATGATCATTTGTTTAATTTTGTAGTAAGTATCCACCCTTGACAGATTCCTTCGACAAAACAACACTCAAAGTGAAAACTGCTCCAGGCTTTCTGCTCTGATTTTTCTCTATTAGCTGCATTAGCCTTATCTGAATCTGCCACTGAAGAGATGCTGTAAGCATGAACTAGCAAGAGGGGCAGAATGAACCAAGCAACTATGGCAGATTTCTTTGTGTGAGGTGAATTTCTTCTAGGTGAAATTCATGATGGAAAACTGGCAGCAAAGCACAGCTGCAAAAGACACAAATGCATGCAAGTCCCACATTTGCCAGAAATTAATATAATCTGCTGAACAGAACAGCAGCAAATTGCTGAGAAGTAAAAAACATTATCCCACAGCTCACAAGGTGACTCTGCCACTCAGTCCATGCCGTGAGTCCTGTACAAAAGCCATGTCACATATGTATCCAGCTGGGGGACAGGCTGCACTGGCTGTCAGCCCTCGGGTATATGCAGTATTTGCCCAGACATGCAGATGTTCTCATAAGACGCTCCTCCTAAGGAACAGCTACCATCAGAGTTTTAAGAATTTGCCAAACATATGGCCTTAAACTAAAACAGCTCCCACAAAACTCCTGACATTCACCTTGCTGAAAGCCACCATGACACGGCAGTTGTACATAGGCAGCACCTTGGGTAGAGGTACACGAGGCTTTAATAACAGCAAGGTAGGGCAGAAGTTCCTGTCAGTGATTCCATGCTCCTATCCTATCTTGAGCAGGAACCTTCCATGCCTTTGTGGTAACCTTTCCTTCCTGCTACACATCAGATATTACTCACTGAATGCACACACCAGCTGCTTCTCTTGGCTGTCTGCAATGCACTGACTTGTAGGGACAGGGTTTGCTGCAATGCCGCGTGCCTGACTGTGCTGGATGAGTCATTCCTGCAGAACAGACTCGAGTCCTCAGGAACAACCCCTGACAACAGAGAGATTCCTAAAAGCCATACCTGGCAGTGTCTGTCTTGAGAAGAAACAGGATGTCAAGAAAAAGGTCACAGATGTGTCAAGGAGAACCTTCTGGTTCTACAGCTCAGGTTGGACAAATCCTCTCCCTATACTGATATTCTTCTTTCGGAGGGTGTGTCACAGCAAAACAAAAGCCCTATAACTCACTTGGCCAACTGTGCATCTGGCTTAAGGCATTACCAGATTTACTTCCAATTCCTATTCAGATCACCTGGTGCTGTCTAACACATCTATTATAGATGTTTTTCACAATGCTCTCATCCAGGCTGTAATGGACATTGCAATATCCAATCAACACTGAAGTGCCTTGGAGTTGATTCAGCAGAGCAGGGAAGTGACAGAGCCTACAGAATGTTCTCTGTAGAAAAGATTTTCCAAAACTGAACAAAGTTATACACCCAACTATAACATATTTCAGCTTTTCTTAAGAAAACATCTACTCTGACAGAAATTATTCCAATTTGACATTTCTTTCTGTCATTACAGAGAGGAGTGCAGGCTGTGTTGCTGTGTCTCGCTTTGGGAGCTTGCACAGGTTGCTAAGTACAGTCTTTGCTCATTTGAAAAGGGGCAACTGATAACCTGCTGGCCTGTTTTTCAGACATGACTCTGCTTCTATATCCCCTTATGGCCATGAAAGTCTACCTGTGATAACAGTTTAATTATTGCCCTGTTATTTTTTTGAACATCAAGGAAGACGTAGAACCTATTCTGGCATACTCAGAAATTAATTTTATTATGGCCCGGTTGCACTCTCACTTCCATCACTCAACTGTCTGCCCAAAATGTAAAAGAAACCAGCACTTTAATCTCTTGAGCCACTGACTAAAATATTGGCACATGTCTCAATCACAGCAGAAATGTGGGGGGAAAATGTAGAAACTCTCAAAAGGAATGAGAATGAAAATGATTTCACTGTTACCAAAGATCTGTTTAACCATAACTGCAATATTAACTAGTTGCATAAAACTTCCAAGTACACCAATGACTATCCTAAACCTAAACCATCAAAAGGTATGCAATTTGAAGGAATCACAGCTGCTTGACTAATAGTTTAGGAGCAGAAAAGTAAATTCATCCTGTCAGTCTTTTTTTTCCTAATTGAAGCTTAATATAAGAAAGCATACAAAACATAAGATTTAATATTAACAACTACAACTCACTTCAAGGGATTTCACACCAATTTTCAAGCTTCATTAATAAATGGTAAGACACATCAAAACAGTGACTTAAAGAGGAGACAAAATTAGTTTTCTGCCAAGAAGGTACATTCTCTCTGATCTAAGTGAATGTATTAATCACTGGTTTGTCTGGTCATTTACAAAACACAGGACAAGTTATATGCATTAGTCTGGAAGTCTAATAATGCTTTCTCCTTTGTAATCCATGGAAGCTTTTCCAGGAAACTACTAAGTAATACTGCACTACCTAAAGATATTACAAAGATCCACTATACTTTCTATAGTAGTGCTGTAGAGATTTTTAAAGTTTTCCATCTCATTTAGATAAAATATTCTTTAAATTTTTTTGTTAGGCATTACTGTAACTTCTTGTAGCACATTTGATAGCCAGGAAGGAGACAGTGATAAAATACATTCGTGGCTCTATAAAAGCTTAAATCTGAGCATAAGTACAAGCATAAGGCTTGTACTGAATATACCCCTATACAGATAATCACAGAGAATTTACAAGCATAGAAGAATTACAGGCAAAGAGAAATAAATGCAGAGTAAAGATGTTTCAATAAAATGGTTTTCTCTTCAGAGGAACAGAAAATGAGTCATAGTAGGTACATCTTAGAGACATTTAGATCAAGTCGATAGAGATAGCAAGCAGAGATGAAAACATTGCTTAGTACTAGAAAAGTAATTTAAAGTAATTCCTATTAGTGGGAAAGACAGACCAGTGATGTGCATCCAGATAAGCTGCTTCTTTTTTTGAATAAACCAAGATGTTCATAAGATACAAAACCAAACCACAGACACACAAGGACACTCCTTTCTTAACCACTATGTGTTTCCCAATTCACTTAAAGCATTCTCTGAGAGAATTAGACCTTTAATTGCACAGCAAATAGCAACAGCTGGTTTTATAAAGCTGCTCAGGAAATAAAAATTTCATCTTCCACACTATTGTCAAAATGAGGGGACTACACAGGAAAGCTAAGCAGAGTAAAGAGCTAAGCAGGATACATTTTTAGTAGTCTTGGTATCCAGCACTACTGGAGTAAAAACTGGACGTTAAAATCATGGACCAGGACCACACACTGTTACACATTCCTTAGAAAAAAGAAAGAATGAGAGTGGCAACAGGACAAAGATTAGAGTAGCAGGTGAAATTTTCATTATAAACCTCAATGCTTGGCTACACCTCATGGCTTTAACCATTTCCTGCATAGGTTTTCCAGATGCATCCCAAAGCACTCCATCCCTATGGGGCACACACATTCAAGACCAGCTTCAATTCCCATTTTCAGCTGCATCATTAGCAAAAATCAACATTCATTACAAACTCTCTATCACAACAGCACCCAGTTTCCTGCCTCGAGGTGTCCTGACTCCCAGAGACCAGCACTTCACCTGCCTGGATGACGACAGTGGGCTACTGATGTCTGAGAGCCAACCCACATCATTTCTGGCAGAAGTAACACTCACAGCCTACTAAATAAGCATAAAAGTCTAGTTTTTGACTCAACTCTCATAACTTTTTTCAAGAAAGGTAAAGTTTCTCTTTCTGAAATGGACTTCAAAGCAAATAAACACCAACAGAATTAGGAAGACTAAAATAAGCAAGCCATGGAAGAAATGTTCAGCTTTTGACAGATAATGATTATAATAAGAAGTCAAGAAAAACAAAATCTGTAGTGTGTTCCCTCTACCTTCACTGGACTAGCCTTTCCCATGGGAATAGTGGGACAAAATTAAGCAATTTTTGCCTGGGTATTTTACTCTGACTTTATTTCATTTAAGAACTAAAATGCTGTATGCTTTGCAGTATCAAAAGTCCCAGGCTTGGGACATTTTAAAGAGGAAATACTTTCCAACTTCCTTTACCATTATTTCTTTGTATTATTCAATATATAAAATGAATACTACCTGCCTATGAAGCTGGAAGTCATCTGGGGGACAAACCAAGCAATACAGAGTTATTGAGGAAACTCTCAAGATTCTTGAAGGACAGCCTGGTTTGTCATGAGGCACAGCTATGCAAGTAATGGGGGTAAAGCTACCCAAAGTAACACTTGCTAAGCATTAGGTGACATTTCATTTTGCCACTTTGCCTTACGTCCATCAAAAGGGGGAAAAAAATGAACCCACCTCAAACACCTTCTGGTTTGATTCCAAATGTTTAGGCTTGGCCCTCGTGCCAAGGAAATTACAGTTGAAGTTGTTTCTTTTCTATCTAGCACTCATTGTCTGTAACTGGGCCTGTAATACAGGTATTACATGCAGCCTGACAATCTCCAGCAGAGAGAAGGGCCAGGGTTCACAGTCAGTACATAAAAGCCATCACTGCAGATCTGTAAATTACACTGAGATGGTGCTTGGAATTCCCCTGATAATGGCCCATAGCCATCAGTCTCTGCTGAAGAAGTCTCCCAGGCACAGGCATATTCTCTCTTGCAATCACAGATGACCAATACTGCACATAGTATAGAACAATCTTCTTAGAAAAAGAAACATTTTAATACATACTTAGTTGCTTGTGTGGCATTTTTCTCTCGGTTTATATTCCTTAAAATTTCCTTTCACCCCTTTAGTAAGAATCTGACTCTAACACTGTGATGACAATCAGCAGAAATTTGAGGTAAGAGGGTTGCAGGAACTCAAAAAGTAGACCAAAACTATTTCTCATTATTTAAGTGGAACCAGTTTAAAAAAAGGCCAGTTGACCTGGAATCTAAGTAGCCCAGAACTGAAGTTAGTCTATATTTGTTGTAAAAAGAATCTATCAATCTATGGACAAAATATGTACATAAATTCTCTTAGCATCTTGAAAACAGTTAAGAAATGAATTCTTACTATTAATTTACTACATGCAAGCTTATGATAACAATGAGCTCATACATTATAAAGCTTATACATTATAAAGCAGTCACTCATGTCTTCTTTCTCCTTTCTCATTTATAACCTAGACAGAAAATACTCTAACCACAGACTGTAGTTCTCATAGAACCTGTCATCCCTAGTTCAGTGAATCCCATCAAAATCTTGTATACATCCTATCAGTTTTCGCATTTACTGCATCTAAACTGGCAATGAACACTGAGTATCAACAGTCATCAAGACATGATTTTGAGTATGGACAGGAATAATTACAGGCTAGCCCTTACAGTGATATTTAACCTAAAGATCCTTAAGACAGGAACTTGTGCAAGAACTCCTGTAACAGGAATAAGATCAATTGCCAGAACCACCGCAATGAACACAGCTGATCGCTCTGAGACTTAAACATCACAAATAGAATAGTTCTCATTTATAACAACACCAGCTGTTAAAAGCAAGAGGGCCAAACAGTGCCTCCAGCTGTTTTCCTCTGGCTGTACTATTTGAGTAATTGCAGACTTACCCTCTGTGATCCAGATGCTGACCCTTTAAATGAAGTGCGTTTGAAGGAGCCACTCATTCTCCGCAAGGAACCTGTGAACTTTCCTTTCTTAATCCCCTCCATAATGGAACTAGTACCCAGCACCAAAGAAAACCCTGATTTCAGTCATGTAGCCTGAGCAGTTTTTTTCCTGAAGCCAACAATCATTAAGTCACAGCTTAAATAAAAAGTAAGACAAATGCATAGAACAAAATCAAAGCCAAATGGTGAGACTCCTGTTCCGATATGGACCCTGTCAGAAGTGTTACCAGCAGCCAGCCAAGCAGAAAAACAAGGTAATCCACTGATAGCAACTGCTGGCCCCCTCCCTCTTCTCTACTGACTCTATAATCAGGCTTAATGCACACAGCTTCTGCAAGCTATGGTTTTTAATGGACAGAGATTTAATAAATGGTGATTGAAGGTAAATCTACTTTAGAAGCAGCAGCCCGAAAGGTTTTTATTTGTGCAAAGCACAGGGCAGTCAGATGGAAATTGTTTTGGTATCAGTAGAAAGGCACATGAAACGAGCAGATGGTCCTCAGCAGACCATGGGGCAGAGGCCTGGTGCAGCCCTGAAGGGTAACTACTGATGGGAAGTGCATCTACACCAGGCCCCAGGATGAGAGGGACAAGGTTTTGAAAGTAAAAAACCCAAAAGATCACCAGTTAGACTCTAAGTAATTAGGGGATGAGAGTAGATAAGGTGTGGTGTATATTACCTTCATGAATTCTCACTAAGATCCCAATGCATCTGTACTCTACTATTCTGCCTAAAATGTGCAGAGAAGAAAAGGAGATAGTTAGGAGAGGGCAAACAAAAAATGAGGATGAGACAATGTGTTTTAAAAGCACAACAAAGTAATTATTGACTAGGAAATACCTAGTTGGCTCCAGAAGACATCAGCCACAAATTTGTTACAGTCTGGTTTAGAAAAAGACGAGAGCCTTGAGAAAACAGAGATCCCTTTCAAAAAATGCACAGGGATGGCAGATTTGTAACTGTGAGGTTAAATCCCAACCACTCAGAGGATTTAGTTACAGAGTCATACTTTTCTATTATAATTTTTTAGTTTCATTCCTTTGTGCCTCAGTAAAGTTGGCACAAGTGCCTGCTTGCAGCTGGTTAGAGGAGGCACAAAAAACTGGTGGAAAGTTAGAACAAAATAACATGGAAGAGACAGATACTCAGAGATGCACCAAATTTGCTGTTCTGATCAGCAAAGAACAAAACAGGGACATACTATACACAATGCAGAAATCTAGAAAACAAATCTATTACTCAAAACACAGTGTAGAATGTGAGTAAGGAATTAACTAAATTAACTTGATCCCTTTGGATCTGTGATTCTAAGACGTCTGAGCTCCCTGTAACTGTTCTTGGTGCATTTTAAGGACCACTCTGAATTTCTGAATTTCATCTTTGCATTCAAGAGCCAGATGAAAGCAATCACTGCAACAGAAGCTGCTGACTCCTAACCCCAGCTGAAAAATCAGGCAATAAAGCTAATGTTCTTGCCCCCACTGTGTTTATATAACGTTTCATGGGCCATTTCCACTAGATTGGGAAACAGAGACACGCACCATGCTGGCATTTTCAACAGCTCTGGGATTGAGAAGCACAAGTTTAATAGATTTTCCAAAAGAGCTTGTGGTTTCAGAAGTGTAGTCCTCATATTAGGAAACCTTTTAAACAAATGTTATTAGGAAGGTTCCTGTCTCATGTTGGAGGTTTCTGCTTCGTCAATTGAGCTGATTCAATGGTTTGTGCAGCCTAGATCAGAACTGTGTAACCATGTGGTCTAAATCAGCACAGAGGGAGGAAAGCACAGTAATCTCTTCCCACAGGATATTGTTGGACAACAAATGAATATTAGGCAGAGTATGGAACTGAAAGGCCCTTAAACTGGTTCTGAAATGGAACAATTAATGACATGAAGTGTCACACCTGTCCATCATTCTCCGTGTTTCTTAATGCAAACAAATTGGTCAACCTCTGATTATGAAAAAACCAAGAGCATACACCCCCATAAAGGAGCAAACAGAATTCAGGCAACACTCTGCTTGCAAGATCTCCATCAAGGTCCTTGAAGCCTGCTCTCTGGGAAAAGCAGGATGCACCCATTTCAAAGTGCACACAGAAGTAACATGCTAAGACAGAAGTAGTTGTACATCTTATTGATACACACCATGGGAATTTAACATCTGCAGTCATGAACAGATCCATGTCCCAAAGACCCTACCACAACATGTTTTTAAAAAGTGAATAGTTTGGTTAGAGACAATTGTAATTGTTTCGGCCCATAGAAAAAAATCCAAAAAAACCAACATTGCTTTTGCTGTTTGTAGAGCTGTATTCTATGACATCACACCAGAGATATTTGATGTTAGTTTAAAATGAAAAATAGATTTAAAGCTTTGATGTCTATCATGTCAGCTAAAATGTTTCCACTCACCCTGGTAGTCAAGCTAAATATGGAAAGCAGCAGTTGGTAATCCAATGAACTTTATTTACACTGACAGGAAGGGGTATGATAGGCTTAGACCTCTGTAAAGACCTGCATGTACAAGACATGCAGAATTACGGCTTCCTTCACTTTGCATTTAATATGAATAGTAAACTAAACACTGGTTTCTTTTATAGGCAATGGATTATTTAAAAAAAACCCCCAAACTTAACCCCAAACCCCAAACTTTTCTAAAATGGGATGTCTTAAAAAATGTTTTCTGACAGAAAGCCTGATGGTCTGATGTCCTTTAACATTTGTGGTACAATATAAAAATTTAAAGACTCATGTGTTTAACTGAAAAACCAGTCTAGGGTCCATTATACATTTAACAGTTCTTGACTCTTTATATTGCCTCCCTGAAGCAAAGCACAGACAGAATATTGCTCAGTGCTGGTTACCTACCATGAGAATGAGCACTCTGGAGGTCACTGGGGACTGCTGGGTGAAGAGTCAACTTCTTCTGTGAACTACATATCCTCAAAGCACTGCTGCAGCAACCTAGGCAAGAGCATATTTGGATTAAAATGTAACAGTTTACACAAAAACTTAGCAAGTGACTGGCAGGTGACAGTTAGAGGGAAGAAGTTCCATATAGTCAATTCTACAACTAAACTCCTAATTCTACACCTAAACAGGAAGAACTGTGGACCACTTTACAGTACTTTTACTTCAGCATTGTCCGTTTCTCCATTCTGGAGCCTTTCTTATTTAGAAACTATCTGCCCCCTCTCTTTCTCCTGCAAGGAAAATAACAAGTTTAAAGAAAAATTAAAATATGGGATGTGCACAGAAAAAAATAACCTCTGTTTGTGCCAGTGGGCCTGTAAATGAGTGTCCATGTCAGCACTCTCATAGATACGAGAAATAATTTGCACTGACCATATGAACAACAAACCCCATGCCAGTAAATAACAAAACATATGCAAATAATCTTATATCAATAACCTGCCAAGGGGGTAGAATCCCACCAAGTCATGCTGTCACCTCAGCCTTGGAGGTAATGAACCATCAGCTTCCCTATATTTGTAGAATCATAGAAAAAAAAAGCTGGAGCAAGTTGAAATGCTCACCTAGTGAGACCTCCCACTCAAAGGAAAGACAACCTGAAAGTTGGATCAAGTGGTCAAGAGCTTTTCCCAGCCAAATGCTGAAAACCTCCAAGGACAATGTTTCCAGTCCTCTGGGTCAGCTGTTACAGTACTCCACCATTCCCCTACTGAGAGGATTTTTTCATTATGTCCCTGGGGAATTTCCCTTGCTGCACCAGTTGTCCCTTCTGCACTTATGAAAAGAATCAGGCTTCATCTTTCCTGTAACACTCCTTTACTTAGGGGAAGACTGAAAAATTCTTCCTTAGTCTCCTTCCCAGGCTGAACAAGCTCTTGCAGCCTATCTTTATATCTGGGGCTTCTGTACTCCAACCACCCTCGTCCCGAGTGTCCCTACAAAGACATTTGTAAATCCTGTACTAAGGTGCTCCCAAAACAAAGACAGTGCTCCAGATGCAAACTCCTAAGTGCCAATCAGAGGGAACAAACATTTCCCTCTCACTAATACAGCCTTCAAAGCTGCAAGGGCACTCTGCTGACTCACCTTCAATTTGCTGCTCACTGGGATTCCAGGTCCTACGAACACAGAAGCTTTGCATTTCCCTTAGTAAACTTTTATTCAGTTTGTGTTGGTCGATTCCTCCAGCTCACTGGAGAAACAGCCTCCATTTGTGTTCCCTTGGTATAGCTGCAAATTTCCTACAGGTGCACCCTAGCCCATTTTCCAAGGTATCAAAGATGTTACGCTGTGCTGGCCCATTCTTTATCCCATTTTACCTACAAAGACATATTCAAACTGAAAACTAAAACAAAAAAAAACTTGTTCTTATTAACTTTTTAACAGTGCTGAATTGAAGACAGATAGCTGTAGAGTCTGAATTTGTGATAGAAGGTGTTCCTTAGATCCTGCTTTATTATAGCATCCTCAGAGATGCCCGAACAGTTTTACAGCAGCACTGAACAGCAGGCTGAGCCAGCTGATAACTTCTTGCATACACAGGGCTAGCTGCCAGCTGTTTAACCATTTCCCACGTGGTTACATGATCAATGGCACTAACATTTGAGCAATTGTGGTTGGATGGGCTTCATTTGACCACAGAACACCATGGTGAGTTCTTCTCCTGGAGCTCTGTGGCTCCTTTCCCCTTCCTGAACACATTAAAGGCACGTACAGACAGCACACAGCAATTTAAAGCACAATTAACTTCCATCTCAGTGAGTAGGTGTTACATTAGAAATGGAAATGATGAGCTGACATCACAGAAAATGGTGCTGGGAGAGCACTTTTACAGGAAAATTTGTCCAGCACTGCACTTCTTGACACTCCAGTGCTGTCAAACAGTATGACAAGAAGCTCTGGCTACTATTAGCACGGACTTAATTTCTGATTAATAAAACTGAGTTACTTGGTTTCTTTCCCTGGTTTCAAAATACCTGGGATGGAAAAAAATAGTAATACAAAAAATGATGGCTGAAGGCAGCACAAAATGTTAGGTGCATTCATCTGTCCCTGCCCATAATAGACAGTGTACTATCCTTAGATTACAATTCCTAGAACCTGGTAGCTATTTCTGCAGCACTTTCCATCTTCACATTCAAGTGACTTGAACATTAAGAACCTGAACTTCAGCACCCCTGGGAAGCAAGGAAGCACTCTCCTCTCTAAAAAATAAGGGAGAGGCTAAGATCTGTGTGATGTACAAAGCACAAACCTCCAGATGTGAGGAACATCTTTTTTCCTTTTGGTTGGGTTCTGGTTTCCTCCCCCTCACCCACAGTCTGATGGCAGGGTTGATTTCCAGTAGAAAAGCAGTCACAGCTCCCAGCTCGTCTGGGCTGCATATTTCTTCATCTATTAATTGCTCATGTACTGGTAGCAGGGGACATGCACCACATAGCAGGAAGACATTAAATAATACCTTCCACAGAAAGGACAAAAGACCCGTACTTCACACATCAATATAATTTTCTGCTTGTGCTCTCATTCTCTTTTTCTTCCTATAAATATTATCCAAAGGAGTAACAGAATTCCAGCATAATTGTACAGATAAGGAACAGTATAATTGCTTACAGGCTCCAATACTGATAAGACACTCACTAATTTTGATTGCTTAAGCTCGGACAGTTCCTGACCTAATTTTAAAAAATGCCGAAAAAGCAACAGCTTCTATAATAGCAAATGGGAACTGCCACTTCAATTCAGGTTCTTGTTGCCTCAAATGACTTTTCAAAAACTAAAGCAGATAAAGACCCTTATCATCATAGAAAAGCATCTAAATAAATCTTGGCATTTATGGGGGGATCTAGCCCATGGTTAATGGGTATTTCTGAAAACTCAGGCCTCAGTGGTACATTATATGCCATGCCCCCATGTACAATAATTTGCTTCACATGCAAATTTCCTCCTACTGGAATTAGAGAGCTAGTGACAGCTTCCTGCCACTCTCAGAGAGGCAGAGCTGAAACCAGGACACTGGATTCCTTCACTCTCGTATTCACCTTCCAACCAAGCTGAAAGAGCTGGTGGCACCTTTAGAATCGCTCAGAAGGAGTCTGACAAATCAGGCCCTTGTCTCATCCTAGGACTCTGCAAATGGATAGGTCTTCCAAACTAAGAAAAGAAAATTGATTTGTTAGCTTGTGGTTCTTTGAAACACAGGGGAGGTAAAACCTCAGTTCTAAAAAATAGAATTACGAATATAAGAAAAGACTGTATGGAGATTGAACTTCATAACTGTTCTAGGTACATTACAACAGAATAAGCAAATTGTTACTCTGGATTACAAAGCTAAGCTTCTAAAAACATTATGTGATTTCATTTCTATTTTAAGGATAAGGACAACAAATTAATTAGAATGATGTTCAGCCTCAGCACATTCAGAAGTGACTTTCTTTTCAGACAGACAGAAAACCATAACTCTTTCTAGTCCTCACACTTGTAGTAATAAAATAAATTAGATGTCAGAAAGGATTACACTGCACTTTATGTGATTATTTTACAAACCAGCTTTGCTGAACCTTTTTCTATTTTCTGTGCATTTCTCAGCCCTGAGAAAGGACTTCTCACTGGTCTCAGACTTGTCTATGTAACAGGGCACGTCCTTGTCCTAAGGTGAAACACCTGTTAGCCTAGACTGAGAAATGATATAAAGTACTGACAGACTATTCACCCCACATGACCATTATGAGCAGTTTGTCTTAATTATTTTTTCTTCATTTTCCCTCAAACAAAATGGGTTAAATAAATCCAGAACATTTCCATATCTATGAGCAACTAAAGGCTGCAAGAAACAATATTCCGTACTTAGCTAATAACACAGGACTTAAAAATGTAGTGAAGAAAAGGAGAACCAAAAATTTAGAGCACAAGCAAAAATGAGTAATTTAATGACAAGTAAGCATGGAATTCTTGAACTTCCCCACTGAATACCAGCCCACAAAACTCCACTGATCTGAGAACTGAAAGGAGGTGGTAGCTCTGGAAGTCTCTAGTTTCTGCTTCCCACCTCAAGCCAGTGTCTGAAACTGGTGACAAAAATCCTGCTCCCTGCTTGGGTAACCAAGGAATGCCTGAAGAGCAGATGTGTTGGAAGCTCTGCTAACATTCAGCATACTAAAAGACGAAACAAGGCTTCCTACTGTGCTTCATCATCACCGAGGTAGAAAAAGCAATTGGTTTTTGCTAGGAAAAAAACGGGGTTGGGCTGGGATCCCTGACTCGGCTCTCCCCGCTCCCCTTTCGGCTGCCGCCAGCGCCACCTGCTGCTGCTCCGAGCAGTGCCTGATTCCTGCGGAACGAGCAGGATTTCCTACAACCATTGTCAGTATTTAATACATTGGCAGGTGGGAAAGGTCAAATATCTTCATCTTAACGCACAATTAATTGTCCAGAAGAGGTTTAAATACCTCTCTGTATGAAAAGGAACTTAATCAGCCAGTGACCTTTCCTAAACCCTGATGTATTGGTATTGTACACCACAATGTTGGCTCTGATTCTAAAACATTCCTTTCAAATGAAAAAAGTAAATAAAATACGCAAAAGAAATTTGGACCAGTTAGCATTAATGGTAACTGGAACCTAGAGAAGACCTAGAAATGTGCACATGAATACATTTTGGTTCCAGAAGAACAAGATGGCGTCAAGGATGAGTTACCTGCAAGATGCAGAACAGCTTTCAAAGTAAAGTAAGGGACTGAGAATCAGATATTCTCTTCCTGTCCCTGATTTTCTATGGGACCACGTACAAGTCCATATCTTGAATATCTTCATTTCTCGACCTGAATAAAAGAAGCAATCATAAACCTATGCAAAGACACTGAATTCCATTATAGTTGTAAAATCAGTTGGAGTTCTTTGACGGAGGCAAGTATGATTATGGTTTGCAAAGTGCTTGAGCAAACAATCTCTACATTTTTAAAGAACATTCTCAGCTGTACTGACAAGCTCACAGTTCTTTATGGTAATGGGTTCAAAATCTTGCAAGACGTTTTAAGTACTTTCCCAACATTAATTAAACCTTTTACAGAAGAGAAGAGAAAGGGAAACCTCAGCTGAACTGCAAAGGATGCCAATTCAAGAGGGATGGTTACAAAACTAACATCTCATTTCACAGTTCATCACCAGAAGAAAGAAAAGAGAGGAGAAATACAAATATAATACTATGATCCCCCTTCTCTGCATGATAACTCTACCACTTAAGAGGTTTCTTTATTTCAGTTAAATTTACCCATGACAGATGAAGTAGTTCAGAAAGAACTCTAGCACACCTCAGCAAGCAGTGAATGAATGAGCATGGTGGAGGCGGCCTTGTCTGACAGAGCTTAGCCCCTGTCAGTGTATTGCTGGTCCCTGTTTATTGTCACTGCACAATTCACAGTCCTGCGACATTCCAGGACTTTTGCCATTTTGTTGGATATTTTCTGACTGTAGTCTTTCACCTTCTGTTGACTGATATTTGTTAAAAAAGGTGCATTAAAGCAGTGAAACCTCATTAAATTGGTTTTGGAGGAGATTTGAAAACACCAATTAGGAGAAAAATCCACTGCACCCATCTGCCCATCAGGCACTAGAAAAAAAACAACTGTGCCTTTTGCCACCAATCTCTGTAGAAGAAAGGAGCAACCCCTTCAAGTTTTCACTGATTTCCTTGGGATTGCCAACAGGAGCTGCTCTAATGCTTATGCCAGAGAAAGACACCAGCACATACTCTCACTCACAGGCTGCCAGGAGCACCTCACCCCTCTGATCTGTTGATCATGACATCAGCTGCAGTTCATGCCCAGGGATCAGATGTGTCAAGGTCATCACTGGAAACAGCTTCTGGGCAGCTACAGATCAATTCTCTACCAGGCAACACCCAGACCTGAGAGCCATCTGCCATGCTGAAAGGCAGAGGGAAGTTACCTGTGACAGATCCACTAGCCATATGTTGGTCCAGGGCCAAATTTCTAATTCCCACCTTTATCAGCTCCATCACGGCCAGGCTCTCCATTTCTGCTAGGAACATTTATCACAGCAATACCTTCCAGATGACCAACCCCTGCCACAGAGATCTTCAGAGATTTGACAAATTATAGTGGATTTCTTTTGCCTTGACTTAAATTTCAGAAAGCCACACTGATGAGGTGATAGACCAGGAGACAAGGACCTCCTTTTTCCCTTTTTCACAATCTCCTAACCTTTTCTAAGTTGGGAATCACATGAGTCAGCTATCTCTCTCCTTACTATAGTCTCAGAGATACCAATAAAGACAAAAACTGCTCCTAACCACAAATGCTGGAATCAAATGAGCAAAGCAAGACAATCAAACACTAAAATCCTAGCTGACCTCGCAGTAATAGGATCACACCAAGATTAGTCTATGTCACAGATTAAGCCCACTGAAGTAAACCAATCTATTTGCAGTCAGCTAAGACTATGTTTACTCTCTACGTTGGGAAAAACTCAGGAGTGTAAAATGTGTATTAGCTGGAACAGACTATCTAGACTGCAGCTACATGCATGTTTAGCACAATTACTGCTGCAACACTGACTTTAAGGTGCTTTCAGAAAGAAAACCAAACATGTTTAAACATGTTTTTAAACTATACTGTTTGACTTATGAAACTCTTAGACTCTACCACTTCCCATTTTGACAGTCAATTTTTTTGTTGGAACAAAGCAGCGCAGAGAGCTTCCAGAAAAGACATCCTGCCCACCACCAAGAAGACGCCTTGCAGGCAGTGGGAAGGAGCAATATTCCATTCTGCCTGCAAACAATGGGAAGCTGCGCACTCTGGCAGCTGTGAGGAGGAGCAGCAGCATAACCACTGTGCTTCCCTGCCCACGAGCAGAGCAGCTGTGACTGCTGAGCTGTCCTGTCCCAGCCGCTCCTGCCCCACAGCAGTCCCCGGGCGCTGCCAGCACAGCTCAGCGCACACCAGTGTTGGGGTCTGGGTTTTGTTTCCTGCCAAGCACCACTGAGCCTCGACTTGTCCAAGCAGAGAGAGTAATGGCATTTGTCCATCTGTGCCCAGGGACTGAGGAAGAGCTGGAGGCATCTTCTTCCTCACAGGAGGCCCCTTTCTGGTGCACGTCACACTTCTCTAGAAAATGTGTTTATGAATCTGCACCTCTTCAGGAACTGCCCATGCTGCCATCTCAGTCCAGGCTGCTCATACTCATTTTGCACACTTCACTCCTTCACCTCTCTTAACTAACATGTATTCCAGGGTCTCTAGCTTGAATTTTTATCAAAACATCCACATATGACTGAAAGAGGACATGAAATAAACCATGCTTTGGCAGGGTTTCCTCACATTCTCTTGTTTTTCTACTCATGGAAACAATCACAGCTCAGTGTCCCCTGATAAGATGGCTGCAAGTTGTACCTGGGAAAACTGGATAACCCAGATGCTGAGCTGACAGACATGGTTTTACTGAAGGCACAGTGTAAGTGCCACCAAAACCAGGCTGTGCAAACCCCTCGACAGTCACCACTGCAGAAGCAGCAGAACAGCAATGCCCCTGCCTGCATGGCAGAGTTCCACATGTCACCATCATACTCTGCTACTGCTGAACTCACCAAGCTGTCTCAACAGATCAAAGTGCAATTTTTAAATTAACACATCCACTCAGTTGCAAACATATATACATGCATATCCAGTCAATATATACCTGATTATTAGTGCACCCAAAGTAGTCTCTCCACGTCCTCAAAAAATTTCATCTTCACATGCTCCATAGCAACAGAATAACAATGAAATGAAGGCTTCATTAAATATTTTATAAGTAAGTACTGTCTTGAGATAAAAATTATAAAACATGAAATCCAAGACTAGCTTGACAGAAGATGAAGAAAATTATTGACTGTGAAAACAAATTCTACTTCATCAGAAAGTACTCTTTTGTGCTGTGCAATCGAACATTTCAGATTTTTTTCCCCCTTAGCAATTACTACAGCTTTTGGGGCCCAATCCTTACGGGTATTAAATTCTCCACATAAAATTTACCATAGTTCAGAAACAAAAGCAGTGCATATTTTAGGACTTGGGTAGAGTTAAGCAGAGACTGGCTTTATGCCAGCCCTCAGCAGTAGGCTGAATTCCACCTTTAATGAAGTTGATAAGAACTAGGCTTTTCCAAGATCTGTAAGTTAGGGCCTACCGCTAAATTAGAAACCTCTTGTTATATTGTTTCACTGCAGCCAACTAATTCTCAGCTTACACACATTTGAATCAGAATTCTGACATTTGCTTTTGGTGGCAATAAGCAGATTAAACAGAACACAGGGAACACTGAAGACCTATTTTATCAGGACACATATAGTTTTAACTGTGAATGGAAAAAAATTCCAAACTGAACGAGGAAGAAATGTAATGATACGGCACCCCTGAACCACTGGTATTTTTCAGATGAAATTGTGGCCTCAGCTTGGTGTAAAAGGTTTTAAATTAACTGTGATGGCAAGTAGTTTCAAGCAAGTCTGACAACTGGCTTCAACGGAGAAAAGACTGAAAGAAAGCATTTGTAGCTTTGAACACATACACATGCAGTCAGTCCTGAGGACTATATCCCTGATTGATTCCATTTGCAGACACCTTCCTTGATAATGCATTACTCTTGTTTAGCTTAACCTGTATCTTATCCAAGTTGTCCTTGCTAGATGGTTTCTTGGAAGAGCTATGTTTGCGCCCAACTGACTTTTGAACTTTTAATTTCCAAACCCATGTGGTCCGATGAAAGGATGAAGGCACATGTTGGTATCATTCAGCTTGGTATTAATAGCACAAAACTGTACAGCAAGCAAGATTTCTGATTTCTGCAGCAGAATTAGTGGGAAATTTCAAGTAGAAAGGTACTTCAAAGCATTTCCTACTGAAACCCCTTGAAACAGGCAGCTAGGGCTGCAAAGAGAATGTCTGAACTGTAATTTATATTTCTGACACACGTGGTTGCATTAATACCTAGCAAAAGAGTGAGTCCTCACAAACAAAAGCAGATGACCATAATACTGAGGTTTTATTGCTGCCACTGAGCCCTCCTTGGAGTTGCTACATCCATATTCACCAGCTGCTTGTGTTGAATCCCTGCTGAACTCCCAGGCTCTCATCCCAGGAACAATCAGGGCTAGGTAATTTCTCACCTCAGCCACTCAAGGCTCAAAGGATGACTAAGTCCATGTCAAGCTCCGTGTCAGCAGCCACATAATCAATACAGATATGAAGAAAGCTACTCCATTGATCTAATTTGATTTTCTGTTATGTGTTCATCTCAAAGTAGCTGTGACCGTAAGAGATTCCAGTGTGGTTGGTAAAGTAAGATGAACTGCAAATATTCAGAGCTCTATCCTTTTGCTTCAGATCAAGGAGCATTGAGGAGAAAATCATGTCAGTGAAAAAAAAAAATAACACCAGTAAAACAAAATCAGTTAATCTGGAACCTTTGCCTTGCATCATGCTTAAAGCACCAAGCATTTTTTATTCATCATCGATTTATTCTACTGTTCTGTGTATCAGCAATGTTTTGTCCTATAAGTACAATGAGTACTAAAACCCCTGAACTTCAATAAAGCATTTAACAAGTACCTAACAAAACACGGATGTACCTCTGTACTTTCTCCTCAAGCATCCGTCAGACAGCTAAAAAGTTACTTTCATTTTGAAGTAAAAGAATCCATCTCTTCCATTAAAGGTAAGCTAGAGAATGTCTTGATATATAAAAATATTACTGTATTTTAAAAAAGCGCTCAGATTTAAACTCTTTAGGATGAAGGAGTATCAGAAGATACACCAGAAGAGATAACTACCCCTTAGGAGAAAAACACAGGCATCTCTCATCTCCCTGAAGGCAGAATGAGCCTTATTTAGTCTTCTGCTTTGCAAAAGATCCTTGACCCAAGAAAATGGCCACTACAACAGTGGCAGAAAAGACAATCACACTTATTTTCATTTGCACCCACTTATCTTATTTGTTTCCTTAAGGCAGAAAAATGAGAGGCACCTACCTTGTCAGACTTGAAAACACCACATCCCTGGGGTGTGTATTAGTTAGACACTGCAAGACAATGTTCCATCTAAAATCAAAGTATTCCCCATAGCCTTTAGCATGTAGATGTTCTTTCAGCTCTGGCAGATGATGTGCAAAAGTCCATTCAGGGTACTACTAAAGGTTAATTCCTAATTCCCTTGAGTAAGCCTGCTTGCTGCTATGGACTACTACAGGCTTTATTCCTATTAGAGACTTACCGGTTGCCAAAGGTGACAGTGCTGTGTCACAGATAATCATGAAAGTGATACAGTAAAGGTAAAGCGTTTCTGAAAGTTTAGTCTTGAGTAAAAAGATCCAAATTTTAAGTGTGTAGCTGTTTAAGCCTGAGAACCAAGCGGGTATTTATGTTTCACTTTTCCAGTATTAGTTGATAGGCAATGAGGTCATGTACCCCTTCCATTCACAAGCCAAACTTCCACTCAAAAAATCAATGACAGATGGGAGCAGGCTGATACCACTCCCCAGATGGCAGCAATTATGAAAAGGTCAAGCTATGTCAGAAAAAGCAATGCTTGTATTCAGTGTTCAATTTTGGGTGTAGGCCATTTAATCTTTCTTAACCAGCCAAGGATATTTGATAACCAAGGCTGGTTATCAAACAAAGGAACAAATCCCAGGAGGGGTTAACACCTGTAACCACCCCCAGAAGGAACAAGAACACTGGTACTGAGTGGAGACATCGTTTGATGTTCCTGCTACTTTAAAAGAAACTAACACCTTGCAAGCCAGCTGTAAGCAATATGAAACTCCCACAAACTACCTGGAAATGCCACTATTCAGCAAGGCATTTTCCAAGGCACATGTGAGCATAAGCATGAATTTAATGAGATTCAGCATCACAACTTGGGTTTCTGTAAGGAAAAGTGTGTATTTTATGTAAATTTTGACAAAAACCTAAATTTTTGTGTAGGCTGACATCTCCCATAGTGGAGTGTGTTGCTTCAACAAACTATTTTGTGACATTTAGCTTAGGTAACACAAAGCCATCTTTGCAGGACAGAGTGCCAGATAAGAAGCTGTCTTGCAAATAAACCTTCAATTTTGGTTTTATTTGTAAGAAAAAAAGATTAATGTAATAGGCAGGTGAGTTTCCAAAGAGGTGACAAGAGAGCTGCAGAAGTTCTCAAGTCTACCAGTAGCCACTGAGTTTTTTTCCTAAAATACACAGAATAACACCCTTATATAGCTGAAATTATTCTGTGGCCTGCTACTTTTGAAACAATGCTTTAGTTCCCATAACTAGCAAACCATTTTTAATTAATCCATTCATTAATTCAATTAATTAGTTATTAGCTTTTTTAGCTTTCACTAAACTACCTTCAGAGTCCTATTTCCTGCACACATCAGCACATGCCATAAAAGCATTTGCAAGGATTTGTAGACCGTTCTAAATGTAACTGGCTCCAGTAGTTTTGTGTGTCCTAAAAACAACCAGAAAGGTCGTAATTCACGAAATCACAAACCTTTAACTTTGAGGCTCGTTTCCTTTCTCCGCCGCCCTGCCGAGGGTGCAGCCGGGCTTGCCCAGAGCATTCCTAGCAGGAGGCTCCGGCAGATGGCGCCGGCAAGCCGCCGGCGAGCAAGGAAAGGCCGAGCTGGCTCTGCACACCCCTCCGGTTTTCTGTCCGTCACAGTTGGACAGCGGTATGAATTCCCTACTTCAGTATTTACCAACCCCAAGTGTTACTAAACTGCAACAGCGCGGATCTGTCTTCACTCAAAAGGAAGGTGAAGGGCCACATTTCACTGAGGCCAGTGTGGCAGCAACTCCCACGAACAGGTCAGAGCACACGAGGTTCGCACCCCGAACAAGACTCAAGAAGGACACGAGGATTATGGGAGAGAGAAGAGGATCAATAACCCGAATTTCCAGAGGATCCTGATCTTTTTATTGCAGAATGAAACAAAGCTTCCAACAGTGAAGAGGAAGTAACATGTTCTCTGAAAGTTTTAGCTCCTTGGTTGCATCCCCAGCTACAGTGCTCCTTTTCTTAGGATGCTGGATTAACTGTGCAGTATGTACCAAATACAATCCTAATTTCTAATCTGCTTTTTCCTCAGAGTCTTTAATAAGGATCAAAAACTGAAAAAAAATTCCTGCAGGATCACTGGCCTTTAAAGTGAGTCTCTGAAACTGGGAACTAACAGCAGTCAAAAATACTATATCCCTCTACCCAGCTAAAGATGAAACTGTGTAACAGTTCATCCAGATAACATGACCCCAAAAGGTGTATTTTCATCTCCCTATACAAAACTGACCATAGCCCCGCTCTTCATACTGCTTAACTGTACTTCTCTTTTAGACCTGTTGGGCCCCGCACCCAGACAGGGACTGCCCAAGAGCAATGGTGAAGGCTGGAATGTCACAGGACGTGGCAAACAGACCACACACACATCACTTGACTCAGAAACTCTTATGGCTGAAGGCAGATTCTAACACATCCATTTATTTTTCACAGATGCAGACTATGAAAGAGACTCTTGGGGATAGTTTTTCAAATTAATTTTCAGGTAATGTAATGTTTTGAGAATTCTACTTCTAATACCATCAAAATTCTACCAGCTAGTGAGGGAAAGGCTGTACTCACTGAAATGAGAGTAATGCAATTACCATGAGTTGAGACAGTTTGTGGAAACTGATCTATCTGAATTACATGCAGAGTTAGGCTGTCAGCAATGCAAAAGTAATTGATGTAGCAAAACCTAGACAATAATAAATTAATAAAGCAGATAAAAATTATTAAGAACAAGCTACTATTACAACAAAACTACCATTTTACAGGACCAAAACAAGAGCTCCAGCTAAGAGCCTACTGCCTGTCTAAGGGGCTCTGACACAACAGAAACTGCTGAAGCCCAACTAATACAATTAGCAGCATCTTGTTAGAAAATTAGACTTACAGCTGGTAATAAGAGAGTCTTAAAACTATTATTATTACATTAACTTCTGGAAAATAAGGAGATTTATAGCTACCATAAAAGATAATTGCTTCACTGCTATTGTAAGCAGTATCAAACCCAGGCATTAATGTTAAACTACAATTAACCTGAAAAATACAAGATTTTAACTGAGACTTTGCTTTTAATTAGTTCAACTAAAAAATCAAACAAAAAAAAAAAAAAAAAAAAAAGAGATGAACATTCATTTTTGGGTTAGGTCAGTGTTCACAGACTCAAAGAATGCCAGCCACTGCTTAGGATGCTGGGCAAAAGGTAATGAAATAGAGGGGCCATCAAAGCCCCAAAGCATTTGTCAATTCAAGGCTTTCAGAATGTTCTAGCTCCCACTCTGGCCCATCAACCTTCCCCCAACTATTCTTCCTCCTTACCAGAAAGGAAGCAGGTGCTTCACTGCATCGGGCGATTCCTAAGCCAGAGCCATCTCTGTGAGCAAACCCTACTGGCACAATCACATGATCTTACTTCCAAAACCCAGGGCTACTTTCTAGGCAGCCAGCCCACATACCAGCTCTCCTGCTCAATGCTTTTGTTCTTAAGCTTGACCAGGGAAGAAGAATTTTTTAAGTCCCTGTCTTCCTCATCTGCTGTGAGCAGACCCTTTGAAGATTCAGGGTGTTCCAAGCAGAAGGGAGCCAGAGCACACGGTGTTCATAACACCTCCAGTGGGGCCCATGTCACAGCACAGTCTGGCAGATATGCTGGCACAGAGCCACCATCTTTTTTAAAAGGGTCTAAGGAACAATCAGACAAAGGCAAATAAATGTTCTCCTTATGTAAAGGGTGTTCCTAAGGGACAGTTTCCACTTGCCTATCCTTTTACACTGCCAACATGGTACAGAAGGAGAACATACAGAAAAGGAAAGCTGATCTCAGTCACTTTCTCTGATACCTTTGTTAGAAATGGGGTAGGGCAAGGATTCTGAGATGTCCCGAGGGTTCTGGGGGGCTTGGGCAATAACCCATGCCTTTTTCATAAGCACTGAGTCAATTTCTTAACACTGAACTTCAACAGGGTGGGACTCTCCTGTGGCTTGGCCAGCTCAAATGGCTGACACAGGAAACAGGGACACAGGCAACAGATTGTTTGCTCCTTTTCCTGCCTGTAAGATTCCTCCCAGCCACCACATGTAGCACTGCTACCTTCTCTGCCATCCCGAGCACAGCCCAGTGACAGAGGTAAGCCTTGTCTAGGATGCATGGTGTGATGCTTATCCTCATCTCCTCTAGCAGCTCCTGACTGAGCTCAAAAGCACTAGTGTAAACCAGTGAAGAAAAATAGATAGCTCTGCTTCCTACTCACTAGTTAGTTTTCAAATCTCTGCAATGTCTCTCTTTGGACAACTCCAGAGGTATTTAATCTATGTTAGGAACCAGCTGAAGTTGTCAGGAAAGATTCTCATCCATTTACCCAAGGAAAAGGCACATGAGAAGAATGATGTCAAGTAATGCACAACACATTGGTGGCTTCTGAGCATCCTGGTGACAGTTCAGGTGCCAGAAGTCTGCCAGGGACAATACTACAGGACACAGTGTTGTCATCTCTGTCACACACGAGATATTCTCTTTGTACTGTAAATCTCCCAGCTGCTGAAGCTGTCTGGAATCATAGGAGCAGAAAAGAAAAACTTAAGTCATCTTCCCCCTTGCTGGATTGTGGGTCTTGTGCTCTGCTCCTTACAGCTACATCACAGTATGGACCAAAACTGACATTCTAAAAACATGACTATCAATTAAATGATAAAGAAAATAGAGAAGGAACTCCCACTGACAATATTTCTTTGACAGTGCTAAACAGAAACTTCTGCAATAAAAAAGTTTTACTGTGACTAGTACTAGAATTAGAAGAAGATGAAAAAAGCATCCTCATTTGAAGTGGTTAGACTCATTGTTTTATGAATGCAGCTACACAACTAACTGACTGACTGTTTTAGTCATGAGCTGCGGCTGAAATGGGATAATTATGAATGCTGGCAGGCCCACTTATATAGAAGAAACAGACTTCTGCACCTTTTTGTATATAGTTTGTAATCCAGAAATGAACAGACGACTGTGTGCAAAGTCTGATTCTCCTGTTTCACACTGATGTCAGTTCCAAAACCAACATTTTCTTCATTCAAATTCCTTGAACACGGGCCTACTTTCCATATTTGTATTCAGAACAAAAAAAAAAAATGGAACAAACGTAAGAACACTGTACAGCAGGTGTTGTGCAGCTCAAGATCTTTGTTCCTATTGGGAGAGGTGGGGTTTTGTACTTTAACTCTGCTGTTAGGAAGTTTACATGAGTCAGTGCCTCACCTCTTTCCTGCCTTATGTGACACCAACAGGCATATGAGGGTCAGGCCATGCGTGGAGTTAAAGGACGCTGAAGAGTCCCTGCAGAGATACAAGTGTAGCTGGAGACATTGCTAATCTTGATTTTGAATGGCAATATAAAGGGAGAAAAAAAGCTAACACTAATGAATCCCAGAAAAACCAAATGAGGAACTAACCAAAAGTCCTCTAGCTACTCCGAGTGCTGGCACTCCCACAGTTATTTGATAGCAAACGCAGAATAAATAATCAGCCAATTTTTTTTTTACATTAATCTCTTGGGAGGGGGAAACGGGAAGGGAATGTAAGTTGTCTTCGTGGAATGTTGTCAGATGAGAATTAAAATTCCAGTCTTTACTGAGGCCTCTGCTGGAATGTGCAAAACACTGGGTATATTCCCCCATGCACATACAAACTTTGTGTTTTATTTTTCCATGGCACGCTGCTTTAAGGGCTCACAGCTGCATTCTTACTTGGTTTCTCAGTAATCTGTGTACATAAACACAGTGACACCCAAAGTTGTCCTCCTCACCCTGGTACCTTGGCTGAAATAGAAGCTCTTTCACCCAGGAGTGAGACACATCTGAAATTCTGTGCTGGGACTAGGAGGAAGTTGATGTATGGAGCCATCTAGAGCTTTAGTCTGCTGCCTCCACCAAAAGATTCTCAAACACTCTACCACCAATGGCTCAGCAAATCTTCAGTGGTCAGCAGTGGGACAGTGGGAGGCCTGACAGCTCTAATTTCACTTTCAAATAGTTAGAACTTGGCTTATGCACTAAACTACCACTATTAATACTACCCATCTATCACACTGTTGATTGCAGCTGCTACCCAAAGCACTTACCTTTCACAAACAATAGAATATTCTTTACAGGGAGAAAAGGGGAGGAAGAAAGGAGAGATGCAATTTTTCTTGCCATGGCAATCTCCCAGAAAATGTCTGAACAACAAACACAGCGAAGGCAGGCCTGTAGAGGGGACAAACATATCCCTTCAGAAGAGGAGAGTTTGTAACAGAATTATACAAATGTTTTTCCTAATACCAAATAAACAAACTATGCAGGCCAGTCATTGTAGGTAACTATTCAATAAATCATAAATCCACACTGGGCCATAATGAAGTCAGAGGCCAATTCCTTAAGTCTTTTTACAATCCTTTCCCAGTCAAGTCAGAGGCAAATTTCTAAGACAATTATAAATGGATACTTGAAGCCAGATTTGTTCCAGTAGTTTTGGTTTTTTTTCAATAGATGCCTCATGATGCAGATAATGTTTTTTTAAATATCACCATATACCTTAGTACCATTTGTTTTCCTGTAGATGCTTGAAATGCATGACTCTGAAAATCCCACTAAATATTAACTGAACTTCCAGGAGCTTAAATAGCTTTGAAGAAATGCATTCTTGCATGAAATTCACCCTGTGTTGGGGCCAGAAGAGGATTTTGCCATCTCTGTTGAGAGCTAAGGTATACTAAGGCCTTGTGATGTACTAAGCAATGAATCTCATCCTGCTTTGAAGTGCTCTCAATTAGCCCTAAAACTCAGATCACAGAGTGTAACTTCTGCATGTGAGAGGAATAGAATAGCTCACAGGACAGAGCCAGGCTGTACATAGCAAGCAGCAACTCCTCCTCATGACACTGTCAAGTATTATGTTCCTGGAAGCCCCACTGTGCCAAAAGAGATTCCCCTTGCATGGGAACTTTCCAGAGACCTCGGACAAGGTCCAGTTAGCAAAGGCTGGTGACAAAGAATGCTGTCCATGTACCTTATCACTGGCTGCAACGAGCCCTTAGTCACTACCTGCAGTTTCTGTTGGACTCACTGACTCAGGCCAAGAGTTGAGTTTAAATTTTAACTCCTATGTAATAAACACTGCTTTTCTAAGAGCAGTTCAAATACAGTCCAAATTCCATATGAAAATTTCTATTTTCCAATGGCTGAAGAGCTTCTTGGGCTGGACAGCACTGAGCACATTCAAGACAGCACTGTGCTCCACGTGACTACACCAAATAACATCAATCAACGAGCTCCATGAGCACAGACACTGACAAAGTCCATTTTCTGTGGACCTCATTGCTGCACAGCTCATGTGACAGTCTCCCTGTCACAGAATCATCTGGCCTCTTCCAGCCTACTTTGCTTTCAGCCTAGTTTCAGACACTGTTTTGCTGTTAAAGCCAGACAAAGTTAGCTAGGGAAATCCACATTACTCAGACAAACAGCAAGGTTGCATGGGATCTCTCCCAGATTCAGGAATCTAGGCTAAAAATAACCTATTCTCTGCACAGCTATGGTTAAATTACTGTTAGAAAAGATAGGGAGGGGAAAATTCTTAGCATTCTGAGCATGTTTACTCTTACTTTCTGAGCACAGAAATCAGAGTGAATTCTTTCCTGGAGGCCAAGCTCCTGTCAGCCCAGGAAAATATAGGATTCCCCAGATCCAATACTGCCTAGTTAGCAGAACACTGCCTGAGTCACAGGCCTGTCATGTATTTGGAAAGTTAGTATTTAAGAGTTCTGACCTCATTTACCAGGAGAGCCTGTGTTTCTCCAACCCACCAGGGAGAAAATCAACTTGCTTCACTGGAAGACACAGTGGAATGATGAGCCTGCTGTGTTCACAAAATTCACCCAGGTTCCCTTTGGCTGTGCTTCCATCCAGACCTAAAAAAAAAGCTAAAAAAAAAAAAAAAGCCAAAAAGAAGATAAGCTTTACATGTCAAAAAGAACATACAGTTAGTTGTCCAAGACATGCCCACTAAATAAGCAGTGCTGCTACTAAGTTACTTTAGACCTGAGTAAAGTCATATTTTGTTTCCATCATCTCATCATCTTTTGCTTGTTAAAAGAGACAATGGCATATACCATTCTTTAGTGCAATACATTTTTTTAAGATTGTGTGTTAGCTATAGATTTTTTAACATGCAACTGGCCAGAGTGAACTAAACATTACTGTATCTTCAAGAGAAGGAAAATGAGCATATTTAACAGATAATTTGAAGTGCATGTGGGCAGATATTTTCTAGTCCACATATTCACTTTCATTAGGTGTTTTGTTTTTTTCCTAAGGGTCTCAACAAAATTACTTAATTTGTTATTGAACAAATACAATATTTTAAAAGCCATTTTTCACAAAACTGTCCAAATCTAACTGCAGGCTCAGCTATACTAAAATAAAAACTAAACCCAAAAAAACCCCACCAAAAAAACCCAAAAAACCAAAACAAACAAACAAAAATCCACATAACAAAGCCAACCTTTCCTAACTGATATAACCAGCTTAAAAAAAAGAAAAATCTTGAATTTCTCTCTTGCCTATATAAAAAAGGTTAAATACTGACAGACACTGTCAAATGTATCCCTTCCTTCCCTGATTCTAAACACGTTTGAAAAGGAGTCTGACACAGATCTTTACTTATCTCCTGAATGGGGATTAAAAGGACATGTGGCCCACTTTACCATCAACTGTGAACTTCTGACCTCTTACTGCTTTTTCCTAACTATAATCTTCTTTTTTGTTTTTTTTTTTCATTAGATGTTTTCAGCTATGACTCTGAAAAAATTCTGTAGTCCCTAAAGCTTCAGACTGTAAATTTCAAATGCAACACATTATAAAGAGCAATTATTTGCAGTGAAATATGCATCAAAGTTTGATCAACACAAATGAACCCACCAAATGACTCCCATCAAATTCAGTTGGACTGCTTGACTTAGGACTCACCATGATGGCACATAAGCATTTGAGCAATGACATCTTTAGATTACCTGTTATAATAAGATGCTTCTTATAATAATAAGTGGAACTAAGTGACATCTAAAGTAGTTTTCATAGTACACAAAATAATAATCAGCCAAACAGTCCAAAAGCAAAGATTACAAAATGAGTTCAAGAGCAAAAAGCAAGAGTGTAAGCTGCTGAAAGCGAGTTCTAAAAGTGTCAGAAGATTGCTGTCCTTTGAAGAATTATGATTTGGTTTAAGGTGTTTGTTCATTCACTGATAATTCTCTTTGGAGTGCTGGTGTGAAGGCAGGATGACCCACACAGAGTCGCTTGCACTAACAGGCTGGTGTCTGAGAAGCTTTGGCACCACAAAGCCTCAGCAGCCTCAGTCTACCAAAGGCCAAACCTCCTGTCCACCTGCCAAAATGTTGGGACTGAGCAAAAACTACTGCCCATCTCTCCTGCAGGGTGGTACCAGCTGGCACCTAGGAGAAACCCAGAAGAGGAATATGCTGAAGACAGTAAGCAGAAGTCAAGGGAAAACAGAAGATTTCTCATCTCTTGAAGCCCCCAATAGTAGGACGTTTAGCAAGGCTACATGAAAGAAGGTTATTGTTACTCTGCCGAAGCCAAAGGCAGAACTGTGAGTAGGCGAAGAGCTGAGGTCCAGCAGATCAACCAGGCCTGCAGCACAGATATTCTTAATGACATCTGAAGCTGCACTAAGCAATTAAGCTCTTACTACATTCAGAAATATAATTCTGTATTTCAGCTTTACAACAGACAGACTAGAAACTCCAGACCAAATTTCCCCATGCTAAAAAATTCATCAGGAAAATCCCCTCTGGCAACATAGTGAGATGAGCAGTCCCAGTGCTAACTACCCTGCAAAATAAAGGTCCATGGATACTTAGCCCTCAGTTTATTTGGTTCAGCTGTGCTTGATTTGTCAACTATTCAAAGAAAAAAATGACACCCTGGCACACACGGCACACAAACAAGGCTACCCTTGAATGACTTACTAATTTGTCCATTTCGGAACGCACAGGGCACTCAACCCTCTCCATATTTTCATACAAGATTGATCTTTTTATTGTGTCTCAGCTGTTTCTGTGTGTGATTCTACCATGCACACAGACCTGTATTTATGGAGACAGCATCTGCCCACAGTTATTTAACAGGTTGTGACAGAAGCCCATGCTCTAATCCAGTGGGAATTTACTGGTGGACACTTTTGAAGAATAACATGGTGCCACAGTCTCAAGAGATTCATAAAGTATTTGTGAGCAAATCAACCCTCCAAAGAGCAAAGGGCAAAAGCATTACAAATGCACACTTGAGACTCCAGTTCTAATGCTGTGGTTGAAGGTGCTGAGGGCGTTCCTGCACTTAAGAGATTACTTTTGCTCTCTTCACCCTAGACACCTCCAAGGTAAACTCTATCTCTGCCACCGGCTGATTTGTTTTATACTAAAGGAGGTGATAGCAAAGGGTATGGGAAGGAACACAACATTTGTCCTGAAAAGTGACCAAATCCCCTAATACCCAGGGCAAGCTATAAAATGAGTGTCTCAGATTCTCCTAACCCACTCCAACTCAGTGACTCATGCTCATTTGCTCTCACACGGCTTTGCTGGCAGAGGCATTAAAGAATTGGCCTTATTTTCAATGCCTGTCACAGTCAGGCAGCTGCTAATCAGAGAGATACCACTCCTGCCAAAGGGCTGGGTGGCCGAGGGCATCCAGTTGTGCTTCAGGGTAAAGGAGGAGGGAAGCTATTCCATAAAGTGGTACCAGCCTGCTGCTTTTTTTACTTGTAGGGAAGGGGCAAAATTAAAAGTATCAGATAAGGACACCAGCTCCCCCATCTCCTCTACTATTGACAGAGATGGAGTATTTCTGACTAGATTTATCCTTATTTATTTATTTATCCTTATTTATCCATTCTAACAGTGGCAATACAGAAATAACTTGGGGGAAGGGAAACAGTTGCCATACTCCAATGGACTTGCAGCCAAATAATACCATTTTTAAATGACTAACAGGAGTATTTATCACTGTATGGAAATAAAAAGCAAATAGAAATTAAGGTTCCAAGCTGCATTCTAACTATTGAAGTAATTTTTGTAATATGCAGCAACACACTGCAGTATTTTAGAAGCTAAACAAAACAAAAACAAAAAACCCAAAAAACAAACAAACAAACAAACAAAACCAAAAAACAAACAAACAAAAAAAAACAAACAAAAAAAAGGAGATGCACATTCCCTTCCTCATCAGGGCTTTTTTTCTGGCTGGGTTCACACAGGATACTGAAGCAGGTGGCTCTAATCCAGTATGGCAATTCCTATGTCTCATTGAGCACAGCCTCTTTTTCTCTTTGATTACAGGGCATATACAAATACGTTACACAGTAACCCAGCCTCTACCGGGAGACAAAGGCTCTTCACTGGTTTTACAAAGTACAGTTTGTGTGTAGTAAATGATATCCCTCTGCAAAAGGGAAGCATTCCATTCCTTTCTCCACATCTCAGAGCGTGGGTGGACTGCTCAGTGAGCACACGTCGGCCTTTTTCTTGCATGTTTTCCACTGACCAGAAAGAAAGGGAAAATCCAGCATCTGCACTCAGAACAGGTGGAGATTCCTGTGCCAAACCTCCGGATGAAAGAAACACGGGGGAAGGGAGGAAGACAGTGTTCTCTCCTCAGGGGACAGGTCAGAAACCTTCGCTGCCCGGCCTGCAAAGCACTGCTGTTCGCTCTCCCTCTCCTGCTCAGCTGTGCGGCGGGGAGGGAGGCCCCGCCCGTTCCCCGGCGGGGAAAGGGCCGCACACCCGGCTTTCCCCCGGGAAGGGGCACACTCGGCGTTCCCCGGCGGGGGAAAGAGTGCACCCGCAGCGCTCGCGTGTCGGGGCGGCGCTGCCGCT
>VWZN01017393.1:1553411-1689406 GCA_013396955.1 Regulus satrapa | reverse complement strand
CTGCTGCTGCCGCCGCCGCCTCAATGCCTCAATCTCTCCCTCTCTCTCCATCTCCCCCTCCCGCTCCCTCTCTATAAATANAACGGGCAAGGCCGGCCGGGCCCGCCGGTGCCAACACCGGCCCCCTGCTCCTCCGCATCGCCCCGGCCCTGCGTGGCCACCGAACCCCTGACTGCTCCTCCTCTGCGTCCTCCCGATCTGTGGCTTTAACGTCACATTCCAGGCAATCCTTGAGACTGAGCCTAGTTAAACAAGGATGTGCCGGATATCAAAATCGCCCACGTTTCGAATAGTCCCTCAGTTTTAGCAGCAGGAAATCTAAAAGAGAACGTATCTGAAATCCAAGAAGCAAAAGTTTCTGAGTTTTAACCTTTCCTACACCAGGACTCCTGCCTAAACTTGCCTAGAGTTGGTCCTGACTGACAGAGTACCACTTGCAGTACAGTACGTACATCTGGAGTGGAAATTTCCATTTCACAGGGGGACGAACGAGTTTGTCAGGAAGAGAGTGGCTGGAGAGAGCCTGTCCCTCTTATGTGATCCTCACTATAATTTAAAAGGTTGGGATAATCCAAACAACGACCTTCAAAGCCTCTTAACTTCTGCTAAGATCAGAAAGACATTACTCTGTATCTCCTGAATGCAAAACACGTGGTGTAACCAAGGTAAAAACCTTATAGGACAGGGCTTCGATCACATCAGGCCCTACCTGCACAACAGCAAAACATCCAGCACACTTCTAATGTCTGAACCTGCAACTCAGCAATGATTTCACCAGAAGGTCATTGAGAGCTGAAATCCATATTTCATGAAAGGGACTGTAGAGTAATACTTGGCTGTGCACCTCACTTACCAGGAAACTACATTAATTGCTGATTTCCACCTCTCCCTCACTCTCACCAACCCACAAAATTTGGTACACTACACTCAGTCTTCAGGGCTTAAACGGAAATTACTGGCTTGGCCCTCTGCCTGGCTGATTTAAGTCAACCTTGAACTTCGCAAGACGACTAAATTTATAATGTAGTCAGCAACATTTGTGTTTCCCCAAGTCCTCACTTTGTGGCGTGGACACAGCACTTTGACACAAGCTGCTGACTACTCTCCTCCTACCTACTCATTCAAACCCAATCATGCATAGAAGCCAAAATAAGAACACAAGGAACTCCATGTGCCCACCAGCTGGAAATCTGTCTCTTGCATCAGGACTGCTTGTCTGCTTTACACCTAGCAGGATTATTGCTAACATTCTGAGAAATCAACTTAATCACAAAAGCAATAAAACTCTCATCCTAATTTTTCTGTAGTAGTTATGCTACATTTTACTGCATTTTCTTGCTGCTATCACCGTGCTTGTCACAGATGGAAACCTGAACTTGCCTATTTTGACCCACCTGTAGGGAGCAGACTCAGCTGGATACCAACAGCTCTTTTGCTGTATCTCCACTTCCTTGGCCACACAGAGATACATACATAATTTTTTATGGGTTTGGGATTATTTCTCACATTGACATTTGTATGCAGGAAAAAAAGAAATAATCACATATACAGTTAAATAATGCTGCCCCTCGTGTTTTACATCATGCAGTTACAATAAGGATACGCAGTTTACAAGTGCTACTGTAATTATTGCCATCTCACAGCCACACTGCAGGGTGGCACAATCACATGAGATTTATCAATACCATGATCTTTTCTAGAGACCAAACTCTTCATCTATCAAGTGTTAAAGCACACTTCAGAATCAGAGGCAAATGTCATGTTCTACCCCCTACCCCTACTTGCCAGAATACCCTTATGACAGACAATACATTTTAGTGAGCTTATTTACTGTATGGGATTTTCTGGCAAGTTATGATATATTTAGTCAACCAGACCTGTTTTCTATGCCATACAGCCATATACATGAGCTGGAATGCTCTGTCACCAGTTTTTGAATGAATCTGTGCCTTTGCACCAACATGAAGTGAAACCCCACAGGGCTGAGATGGTGGAAGTACAGGAACTAATTTATTTAAGCCTCTACAAACAAGAACAGAATTATAGTGGGGTCTGTCTGGATTAATACATGTTTAATTTGAAAGTCTTCAGAATTTTTCTTGTAAAAAAACAGCTTGTTCTGGCCAACAATCTTTAAGAGGTCTTTGCCAAGTTATGAACAATGCTTCATCAAAACACAGTATTGTACAAAGCATGCAAACATATGCCATAAAGGTTATGCTGTTATTCTTTCCAGCCACAGATTACTCTTGTTTTCATAAAGATGTTTCACGAAGAGCATCTAATTCAACTAATATGATTCTTCTGGTTTTGAAATTACATACATACTTTTCAGCAGCATCACCAAAGTTTAATCTCCAGCATGCTGAAAATAATGCACCACAGTTCCCAGAGGGGAAATTTATATGCAGTTAAATTACATATTCAGGGTGAACCCAACAGCAAACAGACTGCTGAGAAAGGAAGCCTCGATCAAGTCAAAAACCAAAACAAACTACTTAGCCCAAACAAAGTCAGAGATAAATTAACCTTCCTACTTGGGGATAACATGCTGTTTTGATTACTAAACTTTAGTCACATGTGTATGAACATGCAAGGGTATGTACTGCAATAACACCAGAGATGTCCTGCATCTCTGCCTAACAGGGCTCAGTGCTCAGTATGGGCTAGGATGATGCGCCAGCAGGATGAGAGGTGTGACCCTGCTGTCGGAGGCGAGGCTGCAGAGGTCAGGATGAAAAACCGAACATTTGCCAGAATGTTCTTTATTTTAGATTTTGCAGTTTTGGATAAGCTAAGCACCGGCTGTGCAGATCACCTCAGGCCCAGCTGGGAGCCATGAAAGTTCTGTACTTCATTTAGCAGCCTCCACCTCAGCATCCAAAATAAAAAGTCCAAAAGGACTGGAAAGTTTTAAAACAGTTGAGATTAATGGCTTGCCAAAGGCCACACGGGAGATCTGGCATCTTACTGCCTTTACTCAGAAAAGCAAACATGGCACGTATGAACTTCAGTGGGCCTTTATTATTTCAGTGGCACATCCCTGAGAGTCAAGTAACATAACAGACAAGATACGTCTATGAGCAACCTTACATGCTTTTAAAAATGTTCCTTAAGAAGGAAATAATTTTGACCATTCTGAAACATAACCTATGAGACACTCTAAGGTGTTTCTGAATTTTGAAAATTTAACTTCTGCAGCTTTGGACCAAAGCAGCCTGTTAGGGTAATTCACAATGGAAACTGAATCTCTAAAACTAGAATTGCAAGGGCTTTCACCCAGTGCAGGAGGGTTGGCTGCTCTCTCCTGAACTGCAGCAAAGCAGCAAGTGACAGTGACAGAGCCTGCAGCGAGCATGGGCACAACACAACCTCCAGCAGCTCCCACCTGGGGCTGGAACACACCCCCATGGAAGGAGCTGGGCAGAACAACTTGTAAAGAGCCCTCTGCTGTATTAACACACTGCCTGGCTAAAGAGGCACGGGCTAGGAAAGAATCGCTGCTGGCAATACAGGAAACCACACATCAACATAATTCATACTTGTGCCCCAAAACTTAATCCTAAAGAAAAGTAAAACGCCACTTGGAGCTATTGAAAACACTTGGAAGACATTTTTGCCATGAATGCGAATTTCCAGCTCCCAAAGATGAAATATGTCATTAGGATTATGCATAGCAGAGGATAAGCCACTAGAGAGTTATTTAGTTGCTAAATTTAAAATAGACTTGTTTTAAATGCAACTTTTTGTTTCCAATTTTGTCCCTCCAAAGTCTGAATTAAGTCTTATTAAATACTTCTTCAACCTTATTTGGGACTTGGGACAAAGTGGATCAAGGAGAAATAGAAGGTAACACAAGTTCAAGCAGTTTAGGTAACACAAGCAGAAGGCAACACAAGTTCACAGGAATCCCTGAGGGATCTGTAGCACAAAATGCATTTAAGAGATTCAAGGCTTGAATATTATTTACTTTTGCACAGCATAAGGATATTGTTCATTCCTGAGGGAAAAGAATTCCCATAACAAGTCCAAACCAGTACACGTCCTATTAGGAAAACATTTCAGAGTTGTGGATAAACCCTGAATCACAAGCATTTAACTACACATTTTGCTTAGGCATTAGTCCAGGCAGAGAGATCAGACAGACACGGTATGACACCCTTATTAAGTATTTTCTTCATCAGTTCATGTTACAGCTGCTGACAAACAAATGCTAATGCCCAATCAGGGTTTCTGCATGTTCTGTGCCATGACACCTTTGGAGGAGTATGTAGATTAACCAATGTCTTTTTTTGTAGTATGACATTTCTTTCCCACAAGCTCCATATCCCACAGGGGGTTAATTAGTACAGTAACTGAGTTAAAATAGATGCAGGAAAGGATATAAGGCTTAAAAATAGATGAGGAATCCAGGAGGCAAAGATACAGGAAGAGGTCTTCGATACAGGCTGCAACAAGCATTTGAAGGGCTTTGAAAAAAAACCACAGAAGTTGAAATAGTTTGCCTTGTTTAAGTCAATATGGGTTTGCTGGTGCTGTTTTACTGAGGCAGCACTTCATGCAGAGAGAGAAAACTTGGATTTGATCATGAAGTGAATGAAAAAACAGTGTAGTAGGAAACAGGGACAGACACAAACATTTCACTGTTTATGTGAAGTGCAGAGTCTGGTGGCCCTTGAAAGACAGAATCTGGCTTCAAGACTGCCTTTATGCAAGCAAGTCTGAGAGCTTTTACATGGAATTAAGTATTAGAACAAGATATGATTTTGTTCTGCAGTGACATGACACATTACCCCACCCACTTACCCCCCAGCTTTGTGTTTTTAAGGAAAAGCAACGCTGGAAGAAGCCTCACTGGGTTTGAAACTGTGGAAGTTATTAATTCACGAATCTTTAACCTTAATGCAGCAGTACAGCAGACTGTTTCAAGTGGTAAGTACAGTGCATGCTTAAACACAAAGACTAACTACACAGATGAGTTTGTAAAAATTAGACAGTTACATTCTTGAGGTTCTTTAACTAACAACATACAAGTAGCTGGACTTAAAAAAGCAGTGGGTACTGTAGCAGCAGTTCCTCAAACACCTATTTGCATGTGGTGACAGCTCAGAAAGGAAGGCTGCTGAGCAGTTATGCTGGGAAATAAATATTGCCTAACTCTGAAGAGTAACCACAAGAACAGAAAAACAAGTGTTACTGCAGCTAGTGTCTGCCTCCCACAGCACTGATCCCTGACTACTGAAAGAAAAAGATTGAAAGTCACCTGAGGATCTAACTGATACTTAAATAACTTTCTTATATCTATATAATCTGCAGTTTAAAAGTCTGGTAACCACTTTCACCTCATTATTCTCCACCCCTCCAGAAAGTCTGTCAACTAGTAAAACAAAATATGCTGTCTCTTAAAAACTTTCTGCTAGGTGTATTTATAAGTAATATGGGTATAATCTCAGAGTCAAGCAGAGATAACTGCTTACTCTAATGTTTGGATTCATGAGCCTGGTAGACACAACCATGTCGCCCAAAATGGACAGGAGCTAGAACCTATTTGGAAATTTCTGATGAAGATCATGAAATTCTGAAACCTTTTCTCAGAGGAAACCACCAAGCCTCGTATTAGCTAGCATCCTTTACCATTATGATGTTATGCTGGAGGATAAATGGTTTGGGTTGAGCGGAATGGAGAGGGCCAGAAATCAATAAAATCTTGATTTTCAAGGGTTGGGGTCGGTTAGTCACTTTGAATGCGCTGAATAATCTTGAGAGTCATGCTTCTTGGGAAGGGAACCCTTGGGTATGACTCATCCACAAAGGAACACATCTGCCATATGCAGATGAAGAATCAGTGAACCACCCGTGGTGATTTGTAAAAACACTAGACATAGGAAAAATGCATGATGTGATCTCAGAATACTTTTGCTTGAGATTCCCAACTAGAAATAAACAGCAAATGCAAAAAGGGAGACTCCCAGGAGTTCCTTTCCACCTGCCTATTTTGCAAGCTTGTCAGAGGTTAAGATTTGCTTACCCTCAAACCATAGAGTGAGATGGAAAGCCTGAGATTCCCCAGCAGATCTAGCTCTCAGCAGTAATAAAGAAAACATGGCATGGGTTGAGCAGCTCTTCTTCCATTTGTGCCTCTATATTTCAGATTGCGGAGAAGGATCACGTCCCAAATCCTACAAGAGTTTAAAACCCAAGCACTTTCTGGCCAAACAAAAGTCTATGGACATGCAAGCCCCACCAGGTTTTCAGGGGTCCAATTCACTCAACCCACCACTGTATTGCAGTGTCTGGAATGGAAGACACACAGAATGCTGTACCACTCCACTCCTGAAAGCAGCAGCAGCCTCACACTGCCAGTGCAGCCTTTCCTAGGAGGGAACAATTTCCACTGCCTATGGCTCGTGCACAGATGAGATGCAAGCACCGCATGAGCAGCCAGCTCGCACACTTCCCCCACAGCACATAAAAATGATCCAATGGTGAGGATGAACCTCCATAAGGAGACCAGCCCGTGGGAGAAAAAGAAATGTGAAATAACCCTGTGCTGTACGTTCACATTTCAGCCAAGAGCAGAACTGAAGCAAATGGCAGGAATTACATGTTTGCTATGAGGCATAAAGCCAGAGCTAGAAGAATTGCCTCTATTCAGTGTCTCAGCTTTAGAAACCAGGAGTGGATAAGCAATTAGACAATGGGTTTGTCTGATACAGTTTCACTGCACTGAGTCAGAAGTGGTGGGGATGTATAGTCTAGTACTCTTGGAGAGCCCACAGTTGCAGGAGGATGAACTGTAGCACCATCAGTGCTGATCCGTGAGAAACAAAGAAACCTGGCAGAGGCTGAAAAGCACTCCTTCCCCAAGCCATGGATACCACTTAACTTAAACAACCAGCAACGCCTGCTGCAGTTCTCCAATGCCAGCATTAGACTAAACAGCACCGAGCAGCACACACAGGGAAAACACATTCCAAAGCCCATTGATAGGCTTTGGGGCAGGGGTGGCCAAAGAAGATTTCTGTACTTTAAGGCCTTGGCAAGTACAGTCTCCATCCAGACACTGGTCTTCCTCCAGGTACTGATGGGGATTTTTAAGCGGTTTGCCCTACTCAGCAACACCCCTTACATACCTCCAGCAGTCATCCTGGGCCTCTGCAAGAGCACTGCTGGGCCACTTGCTGCCTTTCCTGTCACAGCACTGCCAGCTGAGAACTCCTGTTTTAGCAAAATGCCAGCATGTTGGCCAAAGCTTCTAGCTGCTCCTTAAACAAACCCTCAGCTTCAGGTCTCAGACCCCCAATAGCACATGCTATGAAAGGTAACACTCCTTAAAGCTGGAGTTGGCAGCACCTCTAGGTTATAGATGATTCTCCAGTAATGGGATAACACTTGTGTAGGTATCATCTAGCTCATAACATCAGCACTGCTTGAAGAACAAGTTCTGGTTTGAAGCTCCATTCTAGCAGCAGACAACTGGCAACAATAGATATCCACTGCATGATTTAATCCACCTTTCAGTTACTGAAGTCAGCCCACTTCTTCTTTTCACTGGCTGAGCGTCCTTAAACCTAGATATAGATACTCATATACAGCTCATTGCTGCTTGCTGAACAGCACTCACAGGATTTCACACAAGATTTCAAACTTTCCTAAATTTGTTCTGTGAATGGCAATCAGAGATGGGATAGAAAAATGCAAATACTTTATGCAATTAATTCACTGTTACATGGAGACAGAGCTATGCATCTGGACATCTGATTCAATTACAGACTTGAAACCCAAGCATGTGAAACCCATTTAGCTTGTCTTGTATCCCTCATTAGGGATTTGCTACCTACTGCTATCTGCTCAGGGGACAGGAAGAAAAAGGACAGATCATACACTCATTAAATACTGCAATACTCAAAATATAATCTCCCAAATCCTTCACTTTGTGTGCTATTTTCTGCTCCTTAGCTCCCGGCTCTCCTCTTTTACAGGTACTCTCAGGTATTCACTCACATTTTTACTCCTTCCCTTGCTAAGTGCCCTCCTGCTGGCTTGTCCCAGCACTCATCCCACTGCCAGTCACACCTGCCCGTGGTGAAACACGTCACAGATGACAAGAGCACAACTCCTCATGACTGAGTGGCCTGAAATACATTGCACAAAGCTGCTGGGCTGACTGGCAGCCCCTCTCGCAACATCTCATCCTCCTCTCTCCTCAATGCACGTGCCACTTGTCAGACCCTGATCAGAACTGCCTGCTCTCACTTGTAGCACAGGGAACAAAATGCATCACAACCCATTGGTACAAAGTTGATCAGAAATCACAGTTCTTATTGTTTCTCTTTAGTCTAGGAATCTTACAAAGAATGTGTAAAAGTAAGAATCATACCCTGTAACCCTCAGTTAGTCTAGAACAGAATCTATTTCTGAAAATAACTGACAACTTGAGGGTTTCATCTCAGTGGAAGTCCCAGGATATTAGGTCAAAAGGGAAAGTAAATAATTACTTGGATGTTTTAAAAAATTTTACCCTATACACAAAAAGGAAAAAAAATGCCCAATTATACATGCTTTTTGCTCCCAGCCTTCCTAAACAGCAAGGAATGGAGGAACCCAGACTCAAAGGCTCTGCATTCACATATGTCTTATTACAGAAGCAAGGACTCAATGGGCTTTCACTACTGAATTTCAATTTGTAGCAAGCATATTCAAAACTAGCACAAGACTACACAAAAATCCACATGATTTAGTACAGGAATGTACCAAGCTTTTACCTAAAGATAGTAAGTTCTGTCCCATACCACTCACTTCTTTTTTCATTTCAACATTTTCATGTTGGTTTCCTAAAATACTTTGGGGGGGTGTCATGGCAACGAGCACAACAAATGATTCCTCTTCTGCTGCCCTGAGAAACTATCCTTTTCCCCTCACTGATAGCTAGCCGCTAAATTAGGTAATGGGCAGAAGATACATAAAAATTGAAGATATTTTTCAAGCCCCTGACTCACCTCTTCCTCTCACTGCAGGTAAGCCAAGCACCAGATGCTCTCCCTCCTCTTTCAGCCAAGAGCCCTGCTCTGAAAGAAGCAAACCTTCTTCCCCTGCAGCACTCACACCACCAACTTTTTTAACTTGCCTCCATGGAAAACCCAACCTCTTCTTTCTGCCCCTCCACACCCAGCTCTTCAGGAGACAAATGTTTTGCAGTAAATTCTCTCCCTTTCATCTCTCAGCACCTGCTGACCTGTTTCTCCTGCTTATTTTAACACAAGAGCTGTAGCAGGTGGGACTTTCCCCCAGCCACGTTCCCACAACCACCACCAGCACTGTACTGCTTCCAACACCAGAAGTCCCAGGCTTCCCGGACGACAAGAGCCCTTAAAGAACTTTCCTACAGAGCCTGAAATCTCTGTTATCAGAGAATTAAACAGGCAGTCTTAGTTGATGGTTTACTTGTGGATAATTTCTATAACAGATGCAACAGAATGCAGAAATTCCACTGTGCTTATTGTTCCTCCTCTGTCTCAGACCCACAGTCCTGGGGCCTGCACCAGCTTGCTGGAAAGGTGCACTTCAGCAAATACTATCAGACATACATTGAGTTATGGAAGAAGGGCAAGAGGATTGTTAAAAAGGAACTGGAGAACTAAAGGTGACATGGTGAGCCTATTCTAGCAGGAAACGAGAGAGATGAGATTCTTCTCGCAGTTTCTCCACTGAATACAAAACTGTAGGACTTCCCTATTCTTAATATTGCACAAACTAGTCACAGGAACAGTCTTTGCTTAAGCAAAATTTACAGTCAAGCTCTCACAGCCTTCCCTCTCTTGATTATCAGAGCATCTTTATTTACTACATGGAAATGCTAATTAAATGTGTGATGTTTTACTGCTCAAATATTCTGTGAGACATCCTCCATAGGCTTGGTCTGTAATTGTGCCATTTACTTCCTACAGTGCATTACATCTCTGGAAATGTACAGGAAAAGTATGTGTGCAGAATACAATGGACACTTTGTACAGCAGAGCTAATCCTTTGGGCTACAAACAGTGAGTTCCAGGGTTGGGAAAGGCCCCCTTGGAACCCTGTATCCTTGCCCCATGGTTCACCCAGATTAAGAATGCTTTTTGTGTTTCTAATTATGTCATTCACTACTTACATAAAGTCCTTCTAGTAATCTCAACAAAAGATGGTGCATAGAAGCCACAGCTCGCTTGCCCTTTCACCAGGGGTCAGCTGCTGTTAACTGCCTCATTGTGTCTGTTGCTTCCTCATCTGCAGGTTTCCCACCTGGGGAATCCCCTAGCCCAAAGAAAATCGTTGTTTAGAGATGAGCTATAGAGTCAACACTATCTTTGTGCATCTACTTTGAAATACACAGGCATCCCCTTCACTTCTAGGAGTTCAGTGAGCTCCAGCTAGAGGCTGTGTGCTCTGACTCACAGTACTGTAATGTACACATTAACACTTTTCACCAAACAATGGCATCAGGTGTATTATTTAATATTTTCACCATATAATCAGTAAAGCATTTCCATATGTTGTTAAGTATCATCACATCCCAATCTGAATTGTCTGTATGGGATTATTTCTGAAAGGTATTGCAAGTTAAAACATTGAAACACAAAGAATTAAGATAAAATTTACCTTACTTATTAAATGAAGGTTCATAATTTACAAACAGGTGCTATAATGGCACTGTACTAATTACTGCAACAAGTAACTAAACCTGCATCTTTATTTTATCAGTACAAAACTTCTGTTGCAAGCCTCAGCCTTCATAGTACAGCTGAAAAACTACAGTTACAGGAGAAGGACACAAACACATCCAAAGTGACTGAATGAAATTATATCATGATGTTTCTTTTATTCTGGGGCACAACATGGCAGCTCTGCACTACAGAATAAATAGTGTTATCAGAAAGGCCCAGTTGGTTCCCCAAAAAGCATCCCACTCACTGAAGACATTTATTATGAATTTTTTAATATCTAGGTTTCTTGGAAAATGCATTACATCATGTCCCTCACTCACTGTGCTTTGTTCAGCACTTGGGCTATGCAAAACCATGAAAAACTGTTAAACAGTCAGCCCTACCCCGTGGCGTTTTGCTGTCACTGCTGTGGGACAAGCAGTCCCTTGTTCTGGGCTGTTGTTGAGCACAGCCATGGCTCAGATGAGCCCTGACGTGCTCAGCTGGACAGAAGAGCTCTGGCAGCTGTGGGACAAACACGCAATTAGCCAGCACCTGCCACCCACAGCACTCAAAAGCCTCCTTCAGAGCATGAAGCTGTCCCCTGACAGATAAGGAGGCTGCTAAAGATGCAGTAACTAGCCTGGAGAGAACACTACGAACTAGACAAGCAACTGCTGCGTTGCCTGGATGTTATTAGTGAAGCACAGTATACCCCAGAAACCAAATGGAATGTTACTAGGGGCAAATCTCCTGTTCTTCCCAGCTACAGGCAGGACTAACTGCAGAGATGCTGTGGCTTCTGCTGCAGGTGTTTGGCAGGGGGAGGACAAGAGAGGGTTTGAGAAGAGCTACTCACAGATTGCATCAAAAAGCTGAGGTGGTTACTGTTATACAGACCACGAAACCCTTCATTCCTTCCAGCTCCAGCAGGGATCCTAAGTTCATTGTCCATGTAAAGTACACAGGTAAGGCTTTGTGCTAAACCCAAATGACTACTGAATGTCACTGAAATCATCCTCTTACTGAACAAGGTTCTTCTTTTTTCTTTTTTTTTAAATACACAAACCACCAAAACGGAAATTAATCTTCTCAGGCAGGCAGTAAATATTCCCACTGCACAATACATTAGAACCACTTAAACACACAGAACACAAGCCCACTGTCTAGCAGACAGAGCCAGACCACATTTTCCACTACATTTTTATTTTGAAAACAGTTGAATGCACAAAACAAAAGTCAGTTTCATTCTCCAAATAAACACTCTAGGCTAAGAGTAAATCAACCAATGCACTTGGAAAACTATCAGTCTCTATTCTAAACACATTCCATTTAGTGCTATTTGAGCCCTTCTATGTTTGCTTTCTTTGAATCTGAGTGAATGCATTTGAATCTGGTGAATGATAAGTCCTCTGAAGAGCTGACTAAGTACACACTTATTTTTTTAACATTTACTCAAAGTAAATTCTGGATTACATAATTACTCTGAAGCAATATAAAAAGATGCAGTGAAAATCCATGTTGCCAGTGCTCTCCTATGGCAGTTATATTCAGGAAATGGAACTACTGCATGAATTGGGAAACCAACCAACAACAAAAAAAAAAGGCCAATTTTCAGTCACCTGCCTGCAAACTATCTGCATACCTAGAATTCCCCAGGACAACGTATGGATAGTGCCAAACAGCAAAACGTGTTTGTGATATATCCACAGGCAGCTCAACAATAAACAAACTGTTCTGCAGGCAGATGAACTGCAGAAAAACTATTTCCTAGGCTAGTGAACATGGGATAACTTATCTCCCAAAAGGGGAAAATTCTGCTGCAGCTTCCCATCACAGACAGGAACCTGTCCTCTAGCCACTTACCTCTTTCCAAAGGACATCTACAACATTACTTGTTTTTATCACCTGAACTCACACAACAACAACATGAAAATATTTTAAGTAGAAAACAGACATGGAACTGAGTAAACCTTGCTTTCATAACAAAAATCCACAACAACCAACCAACCAACCAACCAACCAACCAACCAACCAACCAACCAAGGGGAAATAGGATCAAGCAAAGGAGACTCCAGAAATTTGGCTCTGGATTCTTATCTTTTATTTGACCAAAATTTATGTGTGGTGACTGCACTGGTTCCTCTGTAGTCTAACGAGGTCCAGATTTTCTTTCCTTTAATTCAAAAACATGTGCTTTAATAGTTGATGCTAGGTCTAAAGTGTTACAAGCCACATATATTTGATTTCAGTCACATAAAAACCAGGATTGTGCTAAGGACTCTGCAGATTTACAAAAACTACAGTCACAATCTCATCTGACATTTAAGAAATGAGAGGAAGAAATGTTAGGGCTCACCTTTACTATACATAGTCATTTACACCAAGAAGCTGTTTGGTAAATCTGACTTTGCAGAAAGATGGCCAGTTCTTTTCCTCCAAAGTGGGATGACCAGCTTGAATGACACATGCTGGAGATTTAGGATAGCTCCTAGGGAAAACCATTACTGTGAAGAATCACTCCTGATCTCGAAAAAGCCTATTTAAGTCTGAGCTAGTGAGATAATTATGGATGTGGTAAGCCTTTCCTGAAGGCCATACAGTGATTTCAGATGTCTACAGTATGTGGATCAGTGTGCAAGTCATAGAATCACAGAACAATCTAGGCTGGAAAAGACCTTTAAGATCTTCCAATCCAATATTTAACCCAGCACTGTCAAGCCCACCGTTTAATTGTGTCCCTAAATGCCACATTAACACATCTTTTAAATTCCTCTAGAGGTGGTGACCTGAACACTTCCCTGGGTAGCCTGTTCGGATGTCTAATAACCCTTTCAGTGAAGAAATTTCTCCTAATATCCAGTCAGAACCTCCCCTAGTGCAACTTGAGGCCATTTCCTCTTGTCCTTTCTCTTGTTATTCAGGAGGCTGACACCCGGCCACACCCTCCTTTCAGGAAGTTGTAGAGGGCAATAAGGTCACCCCTGAGCCTCCTCCCCAGCTGGGAAATGGAACACCCCCAGCTCCCTCAGCTGCTCCTCATCAAGCTCGTGCTCCAGACCCTCCCCAGCTCTGCTGCCCTTCTCTGGACTCAAACCAGCACCTCAAGGTCCTTTTGGCAGCAAGGGGCCCAAAACTGGATACAATATTCGAGGTGCAAGGGCACTGCACACTGTACTCAGGTAATGCATTCTGGGAAAGAAGTATTTCCAGAGCTCAAAGGGAATTATTCCCATACAGCTCAATGTAGCACATGGACCTGCTTCAAAACAAGTTTTCGGGTAGTAAACTCCACTACTCTTAGCTTAAAAAGAAGAAACCACAGCCAGAATTTACAAAATGGATGTCAAAGGTTTCCAAAACTACCCTAAAGAAGCCCAGTTTTCAAAATGTCTTTGAGCCCAGTGCTGTCAGAAATGGAGAGCATTGGTTTGGCTTTGCAGGGACACACTGGGGGATGGGGAAACTCTGGGGCAGCTCTCAGAGCACCAGCTGGTACAGCTCATGCTCCTGTGCCATACAACGTGCCCAGCTTTCCCCCCATGCCTGGCTTTTCTGGAAATAGCTCTACATTTCTGCACAGCCCTTAGTCATATGTGTGATCATTTCTGTACTTCACTCTACAAACTGAGCTGGTTTTTTGTAGTTTGATGACATATTTCTGCAACTGTCTTCTATTCTAAAGATATGATCTATCTTCCGCATCAGGAACTGACTCAGGAGAGAACACAGTCATGTCATGTTAAATGATGTCATTGTCACCTAGTGTTCCTGAAAAAAACCCCAAGAGAACCCTCTGAAATCTGTCTGCATATGACACATAGTGTCTAAATTGCCTGTCTAGCACTTATTTCCATTTATTGGCATAAATATGCTGGTAAAAAGTATTTGCTTTCAAGGTGTCAGCAAAACCTGTGCCTGTGCATTTCTAAAAATGCAAGGATCAGATTCTCATCCAAAACACAAAGGTATCCCAGTTCTCATTCTACAAGAAACTCACTTGGTTGGATTTGAGAGTGTCTTTATTTTATATTAACTTCTCACATGGATTAAGTTTGGCACGTATGAATTATTATGGGGTAACTCATCCTATCTCCATCGAAGTATCTGGACATCAGGCAGCTGTAGGGCTGATACTCAGGTGTCAGTATGTGGGTCCCAGGGTTATTGTAACGATAAAGATATAACTCTGTCATGAAAGCGAAAGACGCCAGCACAGTGGAGCAGGAGACATTGGCCAGATGCAGGTCTTGTGCTGACAGTGCAAACATGGGCAGTAAACAAGAAAAGGAGAAGAGCAAATCGCTGCTTCATAAACAGTTTCTGTTCATAAGGAATCATACAAACACTGCATTTAAGAGACCACATGTGGCAAATACATAGGAGACAATGAATCACAGAGTTTACAGTAATGAGGCAGTGAAGCAGCGTTCACAGATGAGAAAGGCTGGCTTAGCTTCTCAGGGCCTGTATCTGGGAGCAGGATTATCTGCTGCCTAAATCTTCTTTGCAGAAGAGGCAATAAAAGTTCTTGTCTGCAGCAGAACTGACAGTGGTTCCAAAAGAAAGAAAAAAGAAAAAAAAAATCAACTCACGCAAATCTCTCACTTCTGCCAAGAAATGCAGAGTAGAGTAGGAATCATCAAAAGCTGTGGCTTGGAACAGGTGAAACAGAGCACCAGGACACTGCCCAGGGGAGGCAGAACCAGGAAAAGGGTCTGGTTTTCATAGAGGATACAGCAGTAGGAAACTAAGTCCCCCAACAGGTGCTACCTAACTCTCCCCACAGCAGGACAGGGGAAAGAATTAGCAGGGCAAAAGTGAAAAAAACTTATGTGTCAAGATAAAGACAGTTTCATCAGGAGAGGGGGAAACAAAAAAACAACCAAAACCAACAAAAAAGAAAAACAAGTGATACAAGAGCAATCACTTAACACCAGCTATGCCAATTGTCAGTTCCCAAGCAATGGCACCCCCTGGAAAACCCACCCCAGCCTCACTGCTGAGCAGGATGTTGTAAAGCACAGAATATGCCTTTGGCCACCTGGGGTCAGCTGGGGCCAGTGCCCTCACTGCAGGGGCAGAATGAGAAAGGCAGAAAGCCTGGACACTGTGTAAACTCTGCTCAGCAGCAGCTAAGACATCTGTGTGGTATCAGCACTGTCTGGTGACCAGTCCAAAGCACAGCAGTGCACAGGTGCTGTGAAGAAAATTAACCACATCCCAGGTTAATCCAGTACAGGGAGCCACTCACACCCAGTTAAAGCTGACTGAACCTTGTCAACAGCCATTATCCCATGCTCAGCCTCCAGCTGCACTTGAGTAATGGTTTCCAGAGGAGGGCAATTCAGGCTCGGGTGCCTCACTCTCTATAATGAATCACTAAGAGACAACGACTTGACACAAAGCTCTGGGAGCTTCCACAGAAGGCTGTGGATAGATGAACAGACCACACACCTAAGCTAGTGACCTAGAAGCAGACTAAAGACAGAAACAAAAGAAAGTTTTACCACACAAAGGCCAGTGAAACTCAAATCTGTGCTGATAAATATTTTTAAAAAGAACACCTACTTGAAAACTGTGGCCCCGCAGACCTGGGTAACACTCTTGGACACACTAAAACTCAGCTGGATTTGGTCTCTGCAGGGCATTCCTACCCTGGGGAACAAATTTTGCAAAGGTGGGATCTCCTAGACCCATCTACATTCAGACTCTTGGACCGAGTCAAATGTCTCCCAGTCAAGTGGACATTTTGGGTTAACAGTTTATTGCTTCAGTGGCAATCCTCGGGGAAAGTAAATATACAGGTCACATGAACCTGCAGAAAAACAGTTTCTTTTACCTTACATGTCACGAGTTACAGGCTCACACAGACACAATAATCACCCACACACACTTGGCCACTTTTCCAGCAGCAACAACTCTCTAACATCAGAAGTCTCTGGGCAGTCTAGTTCAGTGTCATTCAGTCTCTGACTCTCTCTTTAGCTGACCTTTGAATCAAGCAGCAATAAAAGATTTCTCTCCCCCCATGTCCTATCTTTCCTCCACCAGCTGTATGCTTTTACTCTCTTTAAAATAAAAATGCTAAGCAGGGGTGCTTTTACGTATAATTTGTAGCTACTTTGCTAAGCTCTCTCTATCAGCCACATCATGGAATCACTGCTCTTGAATCTCCATTACACTCTCACCTTTATGTCCAGATTCAGATTATAAATAATGTTTTGCCATGGAAAGCAGCCATTTTCTTACTCATGGAGTTTCCACTGGGATGCACAGCTACCCAGAAATACACGGTATTTCACCACCTCATGATGCTGTCTGAAATAATTTCTTTTGTTCTTTGCAGTGGCTCAACTGAGAGGCAGAAGGAAAACTGACAGAATTCTCTATTCCAAATTCAGTTTGCAGTCTCACACAAACCTACCAACTGCCCAACAGCAAGCATTATTAAACAATTGTACCCACACATCATACCTTTTTGTAATGTTTCTGCAAATATAAAATGCTGAGCATTGACTACTCCGGTAGGCTTAACAATGCCAGATCTCCCATGTGACATTATAGTATCTGCTTCAGAAAGTATATTGCAAAAATATCCAGTATTTTTTGCAATATTTTGCAGTAGTGTTTTCACCCATGAGTCACTGCTGACTTGCAGGCATGAACGTGAATGAATGTTATGCAACTTCTACTGAATAAGCTACTGGATCAATTCACTCATCTGAGCACTTCCTGATGGCGTGTTGGTATTTTCTGTGCTTATGAATGAAAAGAAGTTTAGAAAAAATTATAACATGCAATATTCACACATTGCAAAAAGCACAAGAAGAAACAGAAATAATAAATGGGTATATCATAAAAGAACAAAACCAACACTGAAACGAGTTAAACCGAGCTCAAAGTAATGATTCTGTGGATCAAATCCAGTGGAAGTGATTATGCTCAGGACATGGCTTCTAACTTCATCACTTTCTGCTTCATAGCTGGCAGAACCTGACAGAAGTCTAGTTACAGAGTGAAAACAGAGGAAGTAATTATTTTATAATTTACCTTCCTATGTTTGCTATACCTTAAGTCAAACATTCTCCTTTTTTTTGGTAAGCTTTATTCAACTTGATGTTGCATTTAAAATAAGTTATTTTCTTTTTCTGACCATATTCCTCACAAATACATAGCAGGCACAGAACTTCCTGTCATCCTTATCCTTCCAAGATCTACTATTTTCTTATGGCATCAAAACTGTAATTCCAACTATTCCTAAGTTTTAATATCAACAGTTAGAAGGCCCTTTACTAATGCAGCTGTTGACTTATGATTGGCCATCAAACATAACTCCCTCACGTGGAAGTTTTTCATAGCGTGTTACAAGTCACTGACCTACAGCTTTTGGCTCTCCCTGAACTGCTCTTCTGTAACATAGGATGAACAACAACCTTATAGAAATCAGAAGACAGAAAGGTAAAAGGAAGATAAAAAAGGAACAGCAAAAATCCTGAATGGTTAGTTGTGGGTCACCTGAGAGGCTGGAGCAGAGCAGAAAAGCAGGTCTGTAGCTGGAAATGAGCCCTGGCCGCAGAGATCAGGCACACCTGAATGGGCTGCAGGGTTCATTCAGTGATGCTGATCCCTGGGTAACCTTTGATAATGACCATTACTGCAAGAAACAGCACTTGTGCCTTGGGGTCCTCTTTTCCTGCTTTGTGGCTGAAAGAAACCAGAGAAAGTCTCTTAGAGCCTCATAGGTGATAGTTCTTTGATCACAGCTGTCTCAGAGGCTGTCTGTAAGAAAGAATGCCATGAGCACAGCAATTGCAGGTGTCTGCTGTGATCTGCTGAGATCAATGCAGTGTCTGACAGCTGAAGAAGAAACTGAATTTCAGCTAACAAAATTTCAGTTTGCTGATCACAACGGAGTGCTTGACTTCTGCCTCTGGGCTTTCCAGTACAGAAGGGGTGGAAGCCACAGAACCTTCTCAGCATGTAAGGCACCCCACAGACCCCAGGGAGTGCTGCTACTCTGAAAATCCCAAGCGTTATTTGCACACACAGTGGCTTTGGTGATTCTGTGGATGGTGTCATTGCGTCCTCCCAAGAAATCCATTAAAATTGATTCCGTTTGCATACAACATCACTGCTGCTCACTTCTAACATCTAAACTATCATTTCATGCTTTGTGACAGCAAAGGACTAAGCCACTGTAACAACAAATGTGCTTCCTTTTGTTTCTCAGCTTTTGGCTTTTTCCACAAAGGTACAACATGACCCAGTAAATACCAACTCACTCAGAGCAGCGGGAGGGAGCTCACTTGGGATTCTCCATTTCTGTGCCCCTGACATTGCCACACTGGTCACTTCAGTCTCCTACTGCTGAAATGAACAGCTGAAAAAAAATAAAAAATAAACCTTTCAATCACAGCTCAATGCAAGAATGTGTTCACATTTATATTAAACTCTCTTTTCCACGGCACACACAATAGCACAAACTGATGTAGTACACTCCAGAGAACACAATCTTGTTTGTGTCCTATCTTCTGAAAGTATCAAAATGCTTCTTAAATGTGAGATTTCTTTTCTTTCAGAGTTTATGTACCAATTACACCTCATCACTGCCATGCCAACACCTTCTCCCATTCTGTGTGCAATCATTAGTTACAACAGCACAGTGGGCAATATTCTGGCATTTTGGATTCCTGTCACAGCCAGTCCAGGGAGCTCAGTGACAAAGCACACTGCTGTCACTAGAGCTCACAGCTTTCTCAGCCCTCCAAAGCTCCTTGCTGTGTTTCTGAAATGTCAAAGTTGCAGACTGCTGACTCACAGGTAAAAATGGCTTCCTGACTTTTTTAATATTCAAACCTTACCTGTCAAATGTAAGCCACTAGAGCATTTTAATTTTTTTTACCAAGTCTTTAACAACTGGAGACTTACTAGTGATGCTGATACGAATTCAAGAATTACCTGATGTAACGCAGTGATTTCTCCAAATTAAAATGAGCTAAAGGGATTCTGAAGATGAGGCTAAACATCTGATACTCACTCTTTTATGAAGACACCAGGACACCTGGTAAAAACAACACTGTGCAAGCATTCAGGGGAGAGTGGGACTCACTTCTGGAAGGAACCTGTTAACTGCCTCTCTCCCTTTCTATCCCCTGCACTTCTGCATTATTATTAACCTGATACCAACAAAAGAGACAGTGTCAGGCAAGCTTATCTTGGAGAGAGCTCCANAACCATGACACCACCAAGGAAGAACCACAGGAAAGCATCAGTAGAGACTGACAGATTCTGTCAAAGCACAGGATTGTGGATACAAGCACTGCAGGAATGCAGGCAAGAGACATCTGCCATTTTCTCTGCTGTTTTATTGGAAAAGGAACTATTTACATAGACAGAATAAAGTGAAACTACATCTTTTCATCCCACAGATGCTTTGTAGGAACTGAAACAGGGAGAGTGGCTATGTGGCCTTTTCCTTTTCCTGTTCTCATACAGAGCTTCCTGAGTTTATATAAAATAGTGTTACTTCCCTGAAGGGCACAGAACTCCTGTGGCTTACACTTCTTGTATCTCGCTCACTGCATCCAAAGCAGAAGTATATGAAAAGAGAAAAAAATTACTGTGCAAACTCATGCAGGAAGAGTGCTGATGAAATATCTGCTACTATAAAAGTGCATGTTTAGATCTTATCATGCTCTTCAGAATAGTAAACTGATTTCTCTCAGATAAAATTCCTCGTATTTCCCACTCATAAAATTCTTCAAATTGCCTAATTTTGCATGTTGCAGTCTCCCACTATTATTTGGTTTACAGCAAACTTTTAATCACAATAACAGTTTTTATGCCAGTTATAAAAAATGTTGCTAGAGCTCAATTATTTCTTTATTTTGGCCATGCCATCAGTCTGGAATTTGTAAAACGACTTTGTTCTAGTCTGTCTAAAGTTCCTGTTAACAGACTCCATAAAACTATTTTCATTTCACAAAGAATTTTAGAGTTTCTCATTCCTGTAAATTAGAACAATGAGCTATTTTGGGAAGGACAAAACAGGGTGGATTCCATGTAAAATTATTCTGCTGCTATGCACTTGTAGCTAAACAAAACTCTAAATTATGTAACACAAAAACAATAAATGATAAAAACCTCTTCTGTAAAACATTATTTCTTGAGTGGATAGAAAAACAGTGCCATAAAGGAGGGAAAAACTCTCACCTCAGTCTGTGGGACAAATGCCTGCAGGTAAGAACACATCAACAGTATAATCAAATAAAGAAAATCAAATAAGGAGATAGGATCTATTCTTATTACTTTTTTTTGGTGTAATCTCAGTTTCAAAATGCACCTCCTTTGGTGAAAACAAGTCAGCTGTAAAATGTTCAACAGAGGTGAATTTGAGATTTACCATGTACTTACAGAAATTCACTTTTCCAGTTAATCAGAAAAAAATAACATGCAATAATTAACAATGAACTAACAGTCAGGTAAATATATATCATTATAAGAAACAGCTGATAAACTGGCACAGTATTTTGTCTAGCAATTGTCCATAAATCATTTTTGGTCTAGGGATGTAATGCAAAGACTGAAATTCCTTGCAAAGCGGACTGACCCCCTAGCCCTGCTGCTTGCAGGGAGGTTATTTACTGCTGTTCGTTCACGCAGATGCATTTGAGATTTGCTATTCTGCACTGAAACCAGAGCCATTCCCACACGGCAGCTGGAATTATGTCCACATAACAAAAATAATAACGTGACAAATACACTTATATACACCCTGCTCTTGACTATGCAGCAAGGGTGACTCTTATATTAACTGTGAGCAAGACATGACTTTTTTTTTCTAGTGAGCTATTAGAAAGCTAAAGGTGTGTTTTGTTCATAGTTAGGATTTTAGCTAGTTAGGATTTTAAAGTCCCTAAGTGGACTACATAAACACCTGCCGCATATCGTTAACATTTCTTCGGCACATAAAAGCCTTTCTATTAAAAGTAACCTTCCCAACACTGCTATTTCCCAAACGAAGAGGGGAGCTTACGGGGTCCACCCAAGCAAAGGAGGAGCAACTTCTCATCCAGGCCAACATAAAAGCCTTTCTATTAAAAGTAACCTTCCCAACACTGCTATTTCCCAAACGAAGAGGGGAGCTTACGGGGTCCACCCAAGCAAAGGAGGAGCAACTTCTCATCCAGGCCAACCTCCTTCCCTAATCCCCCCTGCGCCACATCCCCAGCCCGGCACTGAGCCAGGCTCCCAAAACGGGAACGACGGGAGAGGCCACGGACCACGGGGAGCTTGGTCACGGCCACTGATTTTACGTGAAAGGCGCTCCTACACAGCAGCAGCAGCTGCTATCAGGACAAGGCTTTAACCCAAAAGATCTTCAGGAAAAGAAAGTCCGCCCCTCTCCCGGCCATCAGCTGTACCAGCCATTACCCGCTCACAGCCGCCTGCGCCATGGGGCCCGGGCGCGTACACGACGCTGCGCCACTCTCCGCTGCCCAAAGACCTCAGGAAGGCGGTAAGCCGCGTCCTGCCCGCTCATGCCGTGAACACAAAACACGAGCAACAGCAAATCGTGGCAAAAATGTGGCAAACTGTGGCCCACAGAAGGCTCCGGCCCCACGGACACCACCGCGCGTGCAGCGCCCAGACCGGCACCCGCCTGAGGGACACGGCATGTAAGGGCCTTCCCCATTGGCCGGCCCTGCCCGAGGGAGCCGGGAGAGCCACTCACAGCTCCCGTCTCTCCCAGGGCTCTCCCCTCACGCCGGGCAGGGCTGTGAGGGCGGCGCTGAGCGCGAGAGCGCCCCAGAGGTACCGAGCCCTGCGCGCGCCTCTGTCCCGGCCGGGCACCGGCCACGGCAGCCCTCTGACTCCGGGGAAGCCACTGCTACACAGCGGGAAAGAGCACGGCCAGAACAGAGCGTGAGGCGGTGAGAGGGCGTCGAGGAGAGGCGGTAGGAAAGGGGTTCAGCAGCGCTTGAGACGGTTGCGTGGTCTGAGGGCGCAGAGAATGAATAGGAGAGAGGCTCTGGTTCGCCCATCAGTGCCGCGGCAAAGCCTGCTGGTGGGTGGCAACCAGGATAGTCCAGGTCCCCCTTCTACTGTACATTTTGTGATAATTGTCCTTGACCCCAGAGTTAAGACTGAGAACTTGTGCCCAAGAATTGCCCTTTCTTAATTTCCCTCAAAGCGGCCCCCGTTTCTTCTCAAGCTGAAAGAGCTGCAGGGTTTCTTCTCTGAACGTACTACTAAAGAACCGTCAGGTAGGCCTAGGAGGAAGAAGGAGGCTGAGTTTGAGCACAACTAATACTTCTTATAAAAACGTTTTCCACAGAATTAATTTTTCATCTAACGGGTAAGTCCCAAACTCAACTTTTTTATTACAGAAACGTGTTAACATTTCCCGTAGGTCTGCTCATCGGAACAAACGGTGTAGTACAGTATGTCTGCAGCAAAGTGTTCTGTCTGGATTCAGCATTAAACCAAATCCTCCCGCACTGGTTGTGCCTTGTTTCTGGCTTTGCTGCAGAGACAGCACCGCAGGCTGAGCTCCGAGCGGACACGGGCGCACCGTGGCGGGCACAGGTCACTCCCTGAGCCTGGCCCTGAGGGGCGCTGCTGCACGGGAACATCAGTTCAATTTTCTCACAAAGCACAGTGGTAGCATAAGCACACTTTACTCCCGCATGTGGTATCTTCATATGCACTGAAACAACCTTTTGCTGAACACAGCACCAAATCTATTTGGGTTTCTGGAACAGATGTTCGTTTCCTCTCACGCCACCTCAAACTCCACAAATCTTTTCGTCCAGAAAGAAGGGCTTCCAAAGCAACCCTCCTAAGAGCATCTCTCTCAGAGAAAAAAAAAAAAAATCTGTGCTAAAGACATGAATTTGGTAGGAATTAATCTGGAGAAACATGTTCCAGCAAAAGGTACTAGGTACCACAAGCGCTTTCAGATCTCCATTCACCTGTATTTCTTTATTTCTACTGGGTAAATTAATCACACATACAACTCCCTCGTTGATTCAGGTATTTAAATCTCTATAAAACTGGCCGAGCTGTATCATTTACAAGCAGAGAATAATAATGAAACGCGAGTTATTTGCATTTGTACTTTTAAATAATTCAGAGGCTACGGAGCGCTAGAGTTTTGACAGGAAGGTGATTTCAAGCGTGTTGCCTGGCAGTTAGTCCAAGCTGTTAAAAAAATAGAGCTCCATCTGCGTAGCCGCGAACCGGACCGCGCAGCCTCGCTCCTTCCCGTCGCTCGTCTCACTTCCAACTTTTCACGGCGTTTTCCTCTCGTAACACCGCAGCGCCTGCTAAGCCGCCCCGTGCCGCGCAGCGTTCCCCGAAGGAACGGCTCCCGCGCTGAGCCACAGCCCTGGGGAGCGGCCCGGCGGAGGGGTCCGCGCGCCNGGCAGCGCCGGGCCCGCTGTCACTGCGCGATGGGAGCGCTGCGAGACCGCATCGCCAGCTCGCCGCCTTCCTGACAAAACCGCTCCGCTCCGCGCTCCGAGCAACAAGCTGCCGGTGCCGGGATCTGTCCGCTCTTCTTTTTCTCTTCCACTGGACCGCCAGCGCTTTTTTCGATTTAGTGACAAGCCGGGTGTGATCGTCACGAACAAAGTGTGGGTTTGATGGCTGCTAAATCAGCCTTTACTCCTACGTACCGATCCTGAGAAATAAGGGAGGGAAAAGTCTGCTTGTGTAATATTTTTTAAAAGGGAAAGAGCGCTGTTGTGTTGGGTTTTTTTTTTTTTTTTTTTTTTTTTTTTTCTCTTCGTCTGTTTGGATTTCTTTTTAAACTTATGAAAAATGGCAACAGCGGCGTATGTGGATCATTTTGCAGCAGAGTGCCTTGTTTCTATGTCAAGTCGCGCTGTTATCCATAGTCCCAAAGGGGAGCCTGATCCCCAACCTGATGCAGCAATACTTCCTTCATCCAATGGAGAAGATAGACGGGAAGCCAGAGAAACCGGGAAAGACAATGGATCATCATTACTTGTGGTAGCTAGCATTTTAGCAGATCTGAACCAGCATGTCCCAAACTCACCTGCTCTAAGGACGGAAAAAACAGAGACGCTTGATATAACAGAACAAATACACATTTCTATTGCTCCTAAGGAGTTTGGGGAAGAAAGTCTGTCTTCAGCTGGTAAGCGTGGAGGAGAAAGAGCAGCCACACCTACTAGCCTGGCTGCAGTAACTGAGCCAAGCCCCAGACAAAAGAACAAACGCATAAGAAGCTGGAATGACCCTGGATCACCCCAGAAAAAGCACAAATGCCACTATGTGGGGTGTGAAAAAGTTTATGGCAAATCTTCCCATCTTAAAGCTCATCTAAGGACCCATACAGGTTAGTTACAATCCAGCCAGAGATTTATTTGTTACAGCTTGGTAATTAAAATGAAAAACAAAACAAACTTTTATTTGGCCACTGTTAATGGTTTCACCTCTTGGAACTCAAGCTCGGGAAAACCAAACAACAACAACAACAACAACAAAAAAAAAAACCCCTCTGGGAATAAACCCTTACTGGGCATAGATTCAAAGCTAATGTTGCCCTTTTTATTAATGTCACAGGGAAAAGCATGCGAGTCATCTGTGTGGATTCTACCAAGCTGTAATTTTTAGCTGCTGGCCTTCTTGTTCTGTGTGTCTTCTGCTTCCATTTCCAGTACTTCTTACCTCCCTGTTTTTCCTACTCCGTGCTCCAGTGTCTCTCTTTATACCAACTCATCATTTCCCATGCAAGTATTGATACTCTTGATATTTTAAAATTAAATGTTCCAGAGGCACCTACATGGCTGTGTATCTGTTTCTTTCTTTAACAGACACGTAGTAAAAGCTAGAGTAAGCAGAAGGTAGATGAGAGACGCTGAACACGAGTCACAAGGAGACACCATGAGAGAGAAGAGAGGGGGGATACGGGCAGTGTCTAAAACGCTTTTGGCAGCTGGGTAAAACCAAATTCAAAAGAAAAAAATACCATCTGAATGCAACAAGTGTTCGGTGTTCATCAGTGTTCAGTGCTTACTTCTTAGTGAAGGCTGAGCACTTTTTTGTTGCTCCTGTAATTTATGAGACACACCCACAGAAAAAGTGGAAGTCTTGCAAGCGTCGAGAAAGTTGCACTGAAAGTATTAGGAGGGCCATCTTGAAATAGGCCCCATGATTGCCACACCTCACGCCTCTGCCTGGTGCTGGGAAACAGGATGGCAGGATTCCAGTCAGACAGGGAACACCAAAAATCGAGGAGACCAATCTCTGCCGAAGGCACCAGTCATAGCACCTGTGTCGAGGCACCACACCGACTAGAGCAGACTTGTGCAAGATGTTCCGCTGAATAATTTCAGATGGGAAATCTGAATTTTACATCTAAATTTTACATCTTAGTTTGCTACGTTTACTATATGGTCAGTTCTCTTTTTTCTTTTTTTTTTTTAAAAAAAAAAAAGCCGTAATGAAGAGATCCTCAGAATGAAACGTAACTCCCCAGCAGTTTCAGCTCTGAGGTGTCAGCCTCACCCATGCTGGCCCTACTTTCAGTGTGCCTTCAGCTTTTCCTGTTGCCTTCCTGAGATAAAGTAAGAGCCGTTCTAATTTGACGGTATGCTTTGCTCTCTGTGGGAGAGAAGAAAGCCCCATCAAATTTGAGCATATGGATGGACAATTCCTGTGGCATCCAGCCAAAGGAACAGCGTGTTCCTGGCACCCCAGGCAGCCTGTCCTGCTTTGCACTGTGTAACTGCTTTTTGCCGCCTTGGGGGTTACATAGAAAAGGTGTTTCCACTTGGCTTGCAGGGAATCATCTCCATTAATTTCCAGTTCTTTTGCACTCTTATTGCAGGCATTTGCCATTGTCCTGAAAGCGAAAGATAAATTTAGCAACGTTTCTGGGTTTCCAAACCAACCAGGGACCAAGAAGGGGAACTCCAGCCCCTGATAAAGAGAGGAGGGCTTGGCATGCCCTCCCTGCGGGGAGAGGAGGGAGGGCCGGGCCGGGCCGGCGGGGAGTGTCGCTCCAGGCTGCCGGCAGAGCGGAGTCATTCGGGGACGCTGGCTCGCCTCCAAATTCCCTTTTTTTCTCCTTTTCCTTTTTTTTTTTTTTTTTTTTTTTTTTTTTTTTTTTTTTTAAACTCTTCATTTCCTGTATTTTTTTCCAGGACTGTAGGGCTCAAATGGGTTATTGCTGTAGCTAATGGCACTAAGAGTGCGCGCGTGTGTCTGAGAGCTAAAGGAAAAGCAGGGAAGGGACTGTTTTTGCCCAGGGAGTGGCAGGACCCTCGGGGAATACAGCTTCTTTGTTTTCTTTCGTCTCCAGTGTGGGAAGCTTTAAGCAAAGCTGCCAAGTTTCCCTCCTCACTGGCAACAGGTCTGTCTCTTGTTTGGATTGAGTTTTAAACAGGCTTAAATGCCTCTTACTCTCTTTGCAGAATGTTTTCTAAGGTGTTTGAATTTTTTCCGTCTTTGTAAAAGAAATTGTGACAGCCTTGAAAAAAGTTTGTAAGACAATAAGAGTTAAGCTAACAGTAAAAGTGATCATTTCCAGGAGTGGTATTTGTTCTTACAAAACACGTAATGGTGTTTTACTGCTTTAAAACGAGGACTTTGGGTCTCCTCTGCTTTCTAGTCCCCTTGAACTAGTTAAGTAACACATCAGTCTGCCCGGCTGTCAGGCAGATAAGGGTGATGGCGGTCCACCTCACAGAGCAGTGGTGAGAGTCCCAAACCTGTTTGCTAAGAGCAGTCAAAACTTCTGCTGTGGAGCAGAACTTCTTCCATGAGCTGTATGACTCGGTGAGCTGGTATTTAGGGGTGACCTGCAGGCTGAGAACAGCACTGCAGGCTAGAAGATAACTGATGGTCATGGCAAGAGATACTTGAAAAGAACAGTTTATGATCTGCTTTAGAAACTCGCTTGTCGTTGTCTGCTACTGTGCTGAGAAAGGAAAGGCTTTGCTCTGCATGGTTCAAGGAAGGACAGACCAGATCCTTGAGCTTATGTCGAAGAGATACAGAGCCTTGCAAGTATTGCTGTGTCAAATCCAGCCCACTTTGATAGGGACTGAAAGCTCGTACTGTTTTCCAGCTGTTTGGTGCTCTGTGTGAAATCCTACTGATAGTTATAGCCAGATATCAGAGCTTAAATACATAAAGTAAAAACCATAGTGCAGAGGATGCTAATTCTCCTATTCAAAGAACCAAGATGGAAATGCCAAGAGCATCTGCTTTTTGTCCCTCACTCAGTGTACAGTGGTTTTTAGTACTCTATTGCTCCGGACAAAATGTGCCGGAGCAATCCACTGTTTTTTGTGGAACACTTTTTGGTACACTACTGGTTAGCCTGTCTCAGCCTTATGAATACTGTTATTACACTGAAAGCCCTTGAACCAGGCAAAAAACCCCTTTTTCACCAAAATCTACTCTGTTCTCTCCACCAGCTTTCATAGTTCCCATCCCCCTATGTTTCTTTTCATGTTTATGTTTTCCACTCTAGTCACTCACTGAATGTCCTGGAGTTCAATATGATCATCAGCCACAAAGCCCTTGAAGTTTTAATGTTTACCAGAAGGTTATATTTGGTTGTCAAGTCCAAATACTTTTCCACTAAAGCTCCTGTGGATCTCAAAAGCTCTGTTGTGGTTCACAGAGGCAACACCACCATTTGTCCTAAGCTATAGGACAGCTATATAAGCCTGACCCCACCGATAGAAAAGGTTTCACTGATGCACAGATTTTAAAAATCCTCTCCACTGAGAACATTTCTAAACGCAAAGAACTTGCAGAAAATCAGATAAATAATTCACATGACAGAGTTCCCCTTCATTTAAGCGAGTTTTCAACACAAATGTCTGGACATTTTCTGGAGTTACTGCAAACCAGCTAGTCTTTTAATATACCAGTGGTAAAGAGGAGACAGTACAGAGCCTAATAGCACTCTACAGGCTACAATCTTATAGAGCCTTGTCGAGGACCACTCTGTTCTGAGAGGCTGTAGAGCCCCAGCTTATTGCATTCTATTACATATTTATACATAGAGAAAAACTGGTGGGATTTTGAGCAGGGATCGCAAGAATCCTATGTATTGCATCTTCTCACTAAATCCTTGTGACCTCTCAAGCTTTTATCCATCTCCATTAGCACCCCATCCCCATCATGAATGCAGAGAAAGCACAAAATAAACCTTCATTTAACTCCATTGAACTGTCCTTCTAAACTTACTAGTTCTAAGCACTGAGCAGCACATCATAAAGCAGAAATAGCTTTTCGGTCAGTTGTCAGAACTAAATGAGTCTGCACAAATTAGCAGAAGCTGAGGAGAAGTGGGCACCAGTCTCAGCCTGGAGTCTTGAGTCTTGAAGCAAAACCAACTTGGGGGCCATGTGGCTTAACAGTAGCTCCTCTGTCCTGCTGCTAAACCAGCTCTATGTGGCTGTCAAAGCACAGGAAGAAGAAAAGGCCTGATTATATTATCCTTGCTCATAAATGTCAGGTTAGGACTCATCCAAGAGAATGTGGTCAAGACCTTTGTCGATCTATAGCTGGCAGAGTGAGCTTGGACAGTTATGTGTTCTGCCTGCTTAACCTTGCAGTTGTGGAGGATCCATTATTTGACATCTGTTGTTCCTTTTAGTCTAACCTTTATTCATTAGCTGAATTGAAATAGGTAGAAAAGACCAACTCATTTCCATTTCTTTATATTAAATCTCTATCATAATATATTGAGAACACTAATGAACTTGTATTAAAAAAAAAAGTTCTTTCTTTTAGCTTATGTACCCTTTTTTACCCATCAATTGTTGTATCTTGTTTCCCTAGGCAAAATTTCTCTGATGACTTTGTAGCTGGCATATGTGAAGGCGGAGAATTTAATAATGTAATTGGTATTTGAAAACAATCTGAGAATAAAGCAATCAGACCTCACTGTGACAAGTATGACAAGAGCATTACAATTAGGCTGGACAAACAGGAGTAATAGATAGTAATATATAATATATATAGTGTTCAGCTGGTAAGGAGGCCTTTATATAAAGTACAAATAATCCATTTTAAATAGGGGTTTGGCTTTTACTTTCAGTTCTAGTAAGTCTGATTTGCTCACACTATGTTAATTCAAAACAAAACAGTAAAGCACAGCTTCCCTTAAGTTCTGAACCAAGATGCTATCCATGTGTGTGGAAACCAATTAACCAATTTAGGAAGCAAGTTCTTCTATCCTAGAAATATCTTCCATTTTAGCAGCTGGCAGTTACCAGAAACATAGCTAGTTAAATAAAACCCTATGGACTAGATGTGGTTTATTTTAGTTTGTCTCTAGGCACACAGTGACTCTTGAAGGCGAATATCTGTGTGTGTGCAGCAGATGGGCAGCATTGGTGAAAACCCGAGGCTTTGCAGGAAATGATTACAAGAGAAGAAACCAAATCTGGGGCCTTCTGTGCCACTCAGGAGCAGTGCAGAGCAGGACTGCAGACAGCTCTTGTGTACAGCAGGATGAAACGAGTGGTGCTGGTGCTTCAGTCCATCCTCCTGAGTGGCCAGTTTGGCTGTTCAGCATACCAGGATTTACAGGGAGCTGCCCTCCCTCTGAACAGGATGCCAGAGGAAATTGAAAAGGCCTTACTTTCCCTAACGCAGACTTCCCAAAGGCAAAAGGAGAGACTAAATGAATTTGTCCCTCTGCATGTTGAGCCTCCTGGGTTTGATTTCTTGTGTTAAAAGTTAGAAACTACTCATAGGTTCTGTATGCTTCCTTCAGTCTCATTAGCATACACCCAGATTATCCAAAAGCTGCCAGGGGCCTCTAGGCTGTTGTGCCCCATAAGTGCCTTCTACCTCCATACTTTGCTGAGTGCATCAAAATGTTTTCCCTACTTTTTTTTTTTTTTTTTCCTGAGATGGGCCCAAATGGTGGCTTCTGGACAGATTCAAATAGCAGCCTCATGAAACAGTTGCCTTTCCAGCCTAAGAAATAAGCTTTCTTTCTCCAAGTGTTAAGAACTTCAGCAGCCTGCTACTTTTTTTCCTGAAAACTGATAATATTAGCTCTTTTAATAAGCCTATCTTTTTTTTATAAAAACAGACTTTCAAAGCATTTTTTATGCTTCCTCTGAAAGAGCTTTGCAACTCCTTTCTTACTTCCTCTAAGAAAACTTCAACATGTAAACAAAAGTCAGTAGAAAACATAGAACAACCTCCCTCAAAGTCTGAGTCATCACCCTACAATGCAATTCTCAAGAGTAAGGTCTTGATTTAAAAGTATTGATTTTAAACCTGCATCAAACAATCTATGTTCATTTAAGATAAATATATATATATATATATCCTATTAGTTTCTTAAAGTCTTTGAAATAAACACAGGGCATAACATTCTTAAAGAGCAAGCAAATTTGAAAGCATGTTTCAAAAGGAGCTGAAGTCAGAAAGAAAAGTAGAATTACTCCCACTCACTCCTTTTACAACTGCTTCAAGACCGAGTAATAAGATTCAGTTAATTCAGATGCAAAAGAGTTAGGGCTAAATTAATTGCAGGGAGAATCCAGCTGGATGACATCTATATTTACCCCACACTTGATTAATATTAGCTATTAGGGGGAACTACCTCTCCTTATGGTTATACAGGTTTCTCTGTGAAAAGCTTCCCTTTATTTACCTTTCCTCCTCAGACTTTGTGGAGATACTAATCATGCAGAAATTAAGTTTCTGGTAACAACAGAATTTAGGTATTGTAGCTAAAAAGCATTTAAAGTACAACTCTACTTATCACTGTTACAACTATGTGTCTAATGAAAAATCAGAAACATCACATACCTCTCTTCCCACAAACCATTTTGCTTTTAGCATGGAAGTGGGACTCAGGTCCAGTGTAATGAAACCTATTACTATTGGAAGCAGTGAAGATGGAGGAAACAACATCCATCTTCAACAACTCTCCAGCTGTTTTCCTCATCCTAGGCACTGTAGTAACACTTTCCTTCTCCGTGACATGACCTAGGTCTTACAAATAGTTGGGAGTAAACTGACATTATTAATGAATGGACAGTTGCAACTGATCGCTGTGTTTGGAAATTAATCACAGCCCTATAGACAAGAGTGTTCAGAATGATCTGCAAAAGACTTTTCTGCAGTAGCACTTCTCTGCAAGACACTGGAAAGTGTATATGACAGAAGTTTTGCATAAACAAACCTTTTGCTCAATTGGAATTCCTTATGAAACAAACTCACAATTGGATTCCCTCTGAGAAGAAGGCACCTTTAACCATTTAAAACACAACTGTTCCATTGTGTTTTTGTCTGGCTGAACATGGTTATGGCACGTCCAAGAGCAGAAACCTGGAACTTGTTTATATTGGACATGTGGTTTCTAGCTCTGTTTTTTAAGTTAAGCATGTTCCAACTTCCCCCCACCCCCTTCCAATCTTGGATCAGCTGTCTGGAAGTCGGTGCTGACAGTGCCAAAAAAATATTCTGCTGTTCAAATGCAGGACAACTTTTGAAGGGTCCTTTCTGTAGAATTTCTATAGGTATACTTTTTCCCCTTTGTTACCCACTTGGCTTTTATGAGGTAGATTTGCATGGGCAGTGAGATCATTATCTTGCTGTGTTCAGTTTAACAATGGCTAGACAATGTGGGTTATTTAAGTGCAGGCACTGAAGTCAGACGCACATATCCTGTATTTTCCAGGTCTTGCAGATTCAGCAGATCTTACAGGGCCTCCACTTAATATAAAACAAAAAAAATTTAAAAGTTCAGAGTGCCACCGTTGTGGTTACTTGTAGAAAAACGACCTCAGAAGCTTTTTTGCAGCTTTAACATAAAAAGCATTTACTAACCAAGAACTTGGCACAAGTCAAATGGTATTAAAGTAAGCATATCCTGAAATGACCTCTAGTGCAAGGAAAAGATTTGCTGTAATCACTTACAGTCCTTTTGTAGTGCTCTCAGGAAATACTGGCAAAATACTGGTGAACTGGGCATTTGCTGATGTTGTAGTCAATGGATCAATAAGCTAACTTAGATTTATTGCACACTATATTTCTACCAGACCACTCTCATTATTTGGTTATAACTTACACGAGATTTTGGAAGAGAGTACCTTGTAAAAGCCATATGAAAGAACATTGTTGCTGCTGCATGTTTTGCATTTTTCCATCTGCCTCGGTCCTACAGCCAGCTAGAATATCCCCTGACAATAAATACCCAAGCAGAATGGACTTGCTGGTTATGTCCTTACTACCTTTAAAACTGGTAAAGGAGAGCAGCAGAAATGCTAACTCTTCCAGAGTAAGACCAGGTAAGGTACAGCAGCCAGGAGGGATGTATTGAGCTTTTTAAAGTAAACAGCTGTCAGTGTTTCCACTAGAGGAACTTAGGATGGAGCCAGCTGAGAAGGATTAGTACATTTTCAGATGTTTCCTGATTTTTTTTTTTTTTTTTTGGTGAAATGATGAGCTTGTTGTCAATAGATCAGGGAAATATTTATTTTGCATTTTCAGGGTAAATAAATGAAATTACATTGGTACAAATTTACATACTAGACTGGGGCTTTAGAGACTATTTTGCATTCTTGCAAAACCTCCCAGTTGAATATAGTGCTTTCCTACATTCTTAATCCAATAGTTTGGGCTTTATTCTGCTGTAACAAATAGAACAGAGGTGCTGCTAAAACATCACAAAATCATGGACTGATTTTTGTTATTTATATGAAGGGGCTTACTGAATTTTGATTTGCAATCTCTTAAATGTCAGCAGAAGGGCTCATACGAATATTAATACATGAGGGCCGTGGCAGTTTTTGATTGTTCTGGTGATTGATACATTTCCAGGCCCTGTGTGGATTGTATGTGGTTTTCTTACACATGTGAAACTGTTCACAGAGCACTGAAAGCCCATCACAGTCAATGGAAACTTCCATTTGCTGTAGATACATCTATACAAACAGTGCCAATAGAATGTTTAGCCTTACTGTATAATAAATCCTGGAGTTATTTGTAAATATGCCTTCTAAATCCTCCTAACATGGCCAAAACAAAACTGAAGTTCTTAGATACCCCAAAGGATTACTTTCAGACAGGATTCTCATTGATACATTTTTTCCCTTTGTGCAAAGATATACCATATTTACACCTTCCATTTCCCCCAGCTTTCATCATTGAAAACTACTGAATTCTTCTCACTAGCATTTAAGAATTTCTCAGACTGGCAACATTTGGAACCAAGTTCTAGCTTAAATAAAAATGTATGAGCCAATATATGAGCAACGAGAAAAACAAATGCTTTGGGATTTATAGATACCCCTACTTAATGTTACTAGCATAAACAGGCCTTTAAAAACATATAGAAACGTTTTTTGTTTGTTTTTTTTGGTGTTCTGAGGGGTTCTTTTTTACAAATGACAGAGAAGGTGTAGAATTTGGTCATGGGACCAAGTAATTCTTATTACTGATAACTGATATTAGGTGTGAATTTAATAGAATCAATTTTACCTCAAGCTGCATGATATGAGGTAAGACTTGTCTTAAAAAAAAAACCAACTCTCAGTGTCCCTAATAAGGAAACACACATGGGCTTTTTTAAGCACAGAATCTTGTGTTTCATTTGGAAAGAAACCTCTTCCTAACCCATCATCTGCAAATATAATATACATATACAAAGCATTGCATTGATAATACACATAAAAGTGAGCTTGCAGAGTTAAATATAACTTTTAGTGAACCCTAGCCCTGGTTCTGCTGCGACTTTGAAAGGGGAATAGGGCTGTTGCAGGTTGGTAGGTGAACTCAGCATTGCTCCAATAGTGGAACCTGGAGGGAGAATTCTCCCTATGCCCAAAACCTCCAGCTCTTACCTGCGCTGCAGGATCCCTTACACCGTTGCTAAGGTAAGTTTTCAAATGACTGGCAGAGTTTGTGGGGGTCTGAAACAGTAACCTTAAGAGGGGAATAGCTTTCTTAATGTCTCATCTGCAAACGAGTTATCACACCAGATCAAGGTCGTTACCATGCTGAAAGATTTACAGCATTTTTTCCACATTTTCCTTCAGCTTCAGCGAGTTTTGTTATGTTTGCGTCTCCTTTAAGTCTGCAGGATATCATTAAGGGCACCACCTCACCGACCAAATCAGAGGTGATTTAAGCCAGCATGTGTTGGAGCTTGAAGTGCAAATTTAGCAGTCTAACTTCTGGGGAGCCATTTTAATGAATAAGTGTCATCGGTTGCTTTCAGAGGATGAAGTTGTCAGGCAGATTACAATGTTATCTTTGCTGTGCTCATTGATGTAAGCAAATATTGTACAACAGCTGGCACAAGTGTTTTACCATGAACCTTGTCCCAGACTTCTATAACTGGGACGTGCAGATGAAATGTATTTAGGAACATGTCTGTCAGATACCTTATACTAAAGTGATAATTTACAAAGCTCTAACTATATACTGCAGAGACAAAAGTGTAATGAGAAACAGCTTTTAAACACTGCTTGTCAAAGTACAGATATTCAGCACCAGTATCTTCTAAGAAAAGTTTCAGTCAGTCCCCAAAGGGGTGTTCTTGAAAAATTTAAAAAAAAAAAAAAGACAATAAAAAGAACAGAACATTTTGTGATTCTGCTTCTTCCCCTACTGCAGTATTTGGAACTGGCTGGTGTTTCCAGTAAGCAGTGTGGACTAAGCAAATACAGCTTTCCTGTCCAAGGTTAAACTCTCACCAAAAAGACTCATACCAAAAGGGCCTACATGGTGAAGGGCTGCACATTTTAGAGACCTTTTGCTAACATAGCTTGCTGATGAAAAGCCATATAGAAATCGTCTGTTTTCTCTGCATTTTTGAATGTGATTTTTCTGAGCAATATGGCCTCTGGAGAAAACAATATCACAGACCTTATCAAAACAAAATCACCTCTGTGGTAAAATGCTATTTTAAACCTATGTCTTTTGCTTGATACTTCCTTTTCTCTTCTCTGTAATTTCAACTGAGATTGCTTAATAGGCTGCTGTTAATTCCTTGAGGTTTTAGGACTCTAACATGAAAAAAATCTTAGCTCTCCCTTTCACTGTGTTTGATAGATTCATAAAGATTTTAGTACTTCCCCCCTCTCAGTCTAACACCAAACTTCTCTGTGAAAAAAAGAATCCTGACTGGTGGTGTTACAGATTGTTTACAGGAACATAATTTAATTTCTACATGCAATAGACAACTCCCCCTTGATTGTATAAATCCCTAGATTAAGTTTTGTCTTTAAGGCAAAAATTACTAAAATTTGGTTTTTGTCATCAAGAATATAAGTTACAAAAATTTTGAGAGAATGTTATCTGGCTGGTGCTTTGCTTTTGTAATGAATTCTTGAAAAAGCAGCTATACTTTCTGAGGTTATGTCATCAGTTTGTGCTTCTAAGGTTAGCATTTGCAAGCAAATTACAGACTAATTAGTTTGGAAAAACATTCCATACCTCTGCTGAACTTCTGTGCAAATGTTTGCTTAAAGCTTCTTTCCAAGAGCCAACTCTGGTTCTGTGTGTAGAGTATCCTTGGAAAAATTATACATATCCACTGTCAACTGGATATGACCACTGCTGTTTGCAAGAGACTCCAACTCATTCGCTGTAAGCTTTCTGCTGTTGGCCTGCAAATTGCTCTCTTAGATGTTTTGATGCATTTCTTACAGAAAGACAAGGAGCTGATGTGATTGGTGTGCTTGATAGTTTTTCTTCTTTGAATGTTGTAGAGCAACTGAGTTCCAGTCTCATCTGCAAAGAAATCCAAATTATCACATAACTGTTTCCTCAGTCAAATAGTTCTAAGGAGGCTCTGCCATTCTCGCCTGTGCAATGTAAGGTCTGTGCTATTCCCTTTATGAAGAAGTGCCAATGCTGGCACGTTTTTCATTTGTGTACATTTGTTGTGGTTCCACAGACAAACACAGTAAGAACAACAGTAACTTTCACTGCACAGCTGTTTCTCGCTTGGAAATCAGACCACCTTTGCACTTTTTAATATCTAATTTTTTAAAAATATAAAACCAGTCCTGAGTTTCTAAGTCAGTCATGTGCTTGACTCTTCTGATTATAAAACACAGCTCGATGAGCTTGCAGAAAGCATGGTGTACACAACCTTACGGTGTTGAAGTATTTCTGTTCTGAAAAAAATGCTAATCACGTACCTGGTTTTGTGCAGTGTAATGATGAATCATCTTTTCTAAGAGTTAAGGTTTTCTCTTATTTGTCCATTATTCACGAATTCTAAAATTGAGCTGTAAAAACTTATTTTAAGAACAAATTAGAAGCAAGTTCCAACCAATCGGCTGAAAATCAAGTTCAAAGTACTTTGTGCATCATGTCTTTTGGGAGCTGTCCCCATTTGGCACTGTCAAGCTGCAACAGCAATAATTCGATCATCTCAGTCCCTCAAAGCTAAGTCAGGGTACAGCACCACAACTCATGAAGCTGCAATTCCTGTTTTCTTTGGGTTTATTCGCAGTCTGTCTGTTGTAACAGAACCTCCCGATTACTCAAGTTTATGAACCTTGCAGTTCTGCATACTGCCAATTCCTGAATCTCAGCCCAAGACCCATGGTTGCCAGAGTTGTGCTCAGCAGGAGCTAGGAACATGGACAGGAAACCAGGTTCAAATAATTTTGTGGTTTTCAGATTTAGGACTGGACTGAACGAGAGTCCAAATGGAAGTAACAACAGCAGGGAACTTCTGTGATCTTTTTCAAAGTAAAAATTATATCCTGTGCATAGGGTTTTGGAGCTAGCCTGCAGATTTACGTGACACCGATATCTTTTAGAATTTCATAGTAATGGTGCAATTCCTATGGTATTTCATAGAACTTCCCTATCCCAGGAATGTTCTCCTGAAAAAAACTGCCACAATAAGATCCTGTATTTTAGAGTACTTCATTAGCCCCTGGTTGTCAGGCATGTTTGAGTGTGGTCAACTGATTTCCTGCAAACACAGGGAACAGGTGCTCCACCTCAAAAATCCAGAAAGGCCAGTGGGTTACCGCTCCTCAACCAGAAGTGCAGGTCTGTTAGGGAATAGAACTGCACACTTAATCAAACAAGTGTAAAAGAGCAGCAATAAATGTGCTGGAGGCACTAGGAATTTATGTCTTGAGACATAATAGAGATCTTTCTACTACAAATTGTCTACATATACAGCTATTGAATTTTCACCTGACATGTATGGACCCATAGAATTAAGACTCTCTGCTAAAGAATCATTGATCTCTCACAAGGTAACATGATTTAGATGTGAATAAGGTTTTTAAATACTTACAGAGAAAATGGTGGCTTCTGGGGAGCCCTTCTGGCATGATTCATATGTATAAACCACATTCTGCAGTGAGATGTAACTGGGTTTAAGAGTTTTAACACTTTACAGAGTGCTCTGTAAAGGCAAGCAATGAAGACAGAGCTGCTAAAGGGGCCATGATGTATATGTATGTGTATATGCACATTTTAGTAAATTTTTAAATAGTACAGATATTTCTTTCAATATTACTTTGAGATAGAAAAGTAGTGAAAGCAGTATTTGCTCAGGAAAAAGGGAATCTAGTTGATTTCTCTCTGTGAGTCCACGGTAAGATAGTTTTTTGAAAATACCTCTCCATGTTTGAGTTATGTATGTTATGTATCTCAAGATGCCCTTGACAAAGCTGTTTTTGAAATATGTCCATGTTCTATGTAAGATCTCAGCTTTTCAGTTCCGTTTCACATCCAGAGTCATACTCAGATAATTGGCTCATGACTCGGACTCCAATCCAGCCAATGCTCCATTCATTCAGTTCCAGCACTGGCCATGGCCTCTTTCCCACGCCCTGACCCCACATGTCAGGCACAGCTGGTGGGGCTGCCTCCCTCAGACCCTGCACCAGCTGTCCTCAAAACCAATCTCAGAAACGAGGGAGGCTGTCAGAGCAGCTGAGCTGCACTTAGGCTGGGTCACACCCTGGCTGTTAATTAGAGAAGTGCTGAAACCTTCTCTTGCTTATTCTCTGATTCCATATGAGAATGGGGCCTGCATGCTTATGTGCCTAAGACATTTGTAGTTCAAAGTATTAACACACAGAAGACTGAAATAAGCTGAAACTGGAAAGGAGCAGGTAAATGGTGCTCTTTCTTCTTTTTCATACAGCTGTGGTTGAAGGAAGCTACAACGAGATGAAAAATAAACAGGGAAGGTGTTGACAAAATAGGACTTGGTTTTGGTTTTTTTTGCAAGACTTGAATGTTGAATTGTAAATTGTCTTTTCTAAAAAGCTGACCTGTTTTAAAAGTTGGCAGATTAGAACATTACAACTGTTACAATGGAACCAAATTCCTCTATTGTATACAAAAACCCTGAAGCCTAGTTTAAACAGGGAGGGTGGCTTAACAATCTGGGCTGAAGATTTGGGTGTATATCTAATAATTTTATGCATATCTTGGATGGTAGCTGCCTTGTGTCAAGGAACAGATTTAGTGTTTGATTATCAGCCCATAAAAGTACTTTCACACAGAGCTGCATGTTCCCTGGAGCTGGATGCTCAATATGGCCACTGGCAGATGCTGCTCATAAAACTACTTCAACACCACCTTTCTCTCTGGCAAACAATCCACCCAGAATGAGAATAAAATAACAGGAAATCCCACTCCCTCTCCCTTCCATACAGTTGCAATAAACTCTCAGTATCAGATTTTTCACTTTGCTTTACAGCTTTAGCTGTACTTATAAATGCTGAAGCTCCATGTTTCAGGCATGCTGCATTACTGTGATGTTGCTGACTGAACAGTTCAAAAGTTCACAAGGAGACATTTCACAGTTACAGCCAAAGACAACCTCACTAACTTCTGTTTTCTTGGCTTCTAGCAAAATGAAATCTCATCCTGTCCCCAAATCCTGGGAGCTGCTGTGCACATGAAATGTCATAACTTACCCGCAAGGTCTATTCATGCCAAAGTATGTGCAGTTCAGTTGGAGGCAAATGACATTCAGCATCTTCTAGGACTCAGATAAATAAAGTGCAGGTCTCAGATTAGATGAATAATCCTTTGGTCTGTTATTTTGCATAGCAGGACAACCTCTCATTAATTTGATAAGCTTTGCTTTTGCAAGCATTATCCTGTTTTTAGTAGAATAGAATAATAAAAAAATCATTGATATATCAACAGAGAAAAGACTGATTCATGAGGTCATATGATTCCTTCTTTGCAGCTATTCATGCAACTACTGGGCAGAGCTCATGGAGCCAAGTTTCCCAATTTCAGCATGAATTCACCCACAGTTCGCACCAGATTAATATAATTGGTCATTACCTATTCAAATGCTCTCCCACTTAAAACATTTCCATTGTCTATCCAGAGATCATGACCATTGCCATGCAAAATTTTTTTGAAAGCCTCCACAACTAAAAATTTGTGAGGAAGACTTTTCTTGAAAGCAGACTAAACCAGTGCAGAGATTGTTCCTGTGGTCATTGTACAGACAGGGATAGTTTATGAAGTTTTCAGTTTAATTTCAAGCATTCTTTGAATACTAATATCTCCAGGTTCAAGTTTTTATCCGTGGAGATATGTTTGCAAGAGGATCTCTTGAAAAAAGTTGCAACATTAAGAAGTCACTTTTGGTTCCTGTTATTTGACCTATGAGTACCTATTGGTTAATTCTGCTACGTATTTCACTTCTCTATACAATGACCACACCACTGGGAATGAATGGCTTGAGAGCCTGTGAGCTCTGTTGGCACATAATCCTGGCCTTCATAAAGAGAGATTCCCAGATTGGAAGGAGAGGTGCAGGTGTCCTATCGTGAGAATTGTAGTATCCTTGTCTGCTGTAAAGAGAGGGCTGAAGAAGGATGGGATGCCGAGGAGTGTCGTGCTCTAGATCTCCCGTGGAGCTGCTAACAGTCAGATATCTGATCTGGAGCTGTTCTGGGTTTGCAGAGTGGGCTGGGTAACAAACTGAGCAATGCTGAGGTAGAACAGGAAGGATCCAGCTAGGAATCTGTCATGGAAACCTTGTGCTTCTGTTGGTGCCTTAACTGCACCTTCCTTGTAGATAGATTTGGAGCTGTTGTTTCCGCTACCACAAAGACATTTTTCCCTCCTGGAGGAGAAAGAATCGAGTCTGGGGAGTTTGTTTTCTTGGCTTCAGTTGCTGTCTGCATAACATTTTCATTAATCACCTTGTTTGCTCTAACATAGGGTGAGTGGTGCAGCTGAAATCAACCTGTAGCAGACAACAAATCAGCATTGCTAGCATGCTGCAAGAGGAGTAACACGAGACCTCAGGTGACTGAACAAGGCCTCAGTCCAGCATAAGTATTCATCAAGGGCCACATTATTACTTTCAACGTTTAACTGGACTCATGCAATCAAAGCAGTCCTTTTATTACGTGCATTTGGAGAGCCCTCCTCTAGTCCTTTGTCACTTTAAAAGGTTTGAATTGGCTCATCAACAAGACAGAAAATGAACAAAATCCCACATATCTTCGTCAATGTTAGTCTCTTTTAAGAGGCCAGACTTTTCAGACCTATGCTGAAGCCACAGTCTTTGTATGAAAGGAATGAAGAAAGTCCCTTAAACAGCAAATTTTTGGCTCAAGGCAAGAACTCTAGGCTGAAATTCCTTTGCTAGGGTGATGCAATAGGTCAGATTTGCCAATTAGCGCATAGATTTTTTGGATTTTCAACCCCAGTGCTCTTTTCGAGTATATTTATTTGAAAGTGTAATTGACCAGTGGAAAAGGGAAAAAAATTTCGTCATCATTCAGTTTTGTCATTCAGCAATACCTAGATGTGTTCAGAAGCTCTTGTACAGTGGGGTTTTTTAAAATTTTCTAACCACAAGAGATATTTAAATAACCATCCTTCTTTATTACACTCTTAAAGCTGAGTAGAAAAAATTAGAGAATTACAGCAATTAAAGGGCCACTATACTAAATTTCAGAGTTCCCTTCTTTGCTGAGTGTCATGCTTAAGTATGGTTTGCAAATGACACATAGCTAAGATACATCTTCCTCTCCCCAGAATTCATCACTTCAGCATAACACAATTTAATTATCCAGCATTTAAGTGCAAAGTCAAAGGGTCAGCTATTGATCTCCATTCTTGGAACAAGCCACAGGAGAGAGAAAATCAAGTGGAAGTTGCTGCTCTTTTAAATTAGTGGATTTCAGCTGTTTTACTGAGCACTGGTCTAGGATTTAATGCCTCAGAGATAAGGAGACCCAGTAAGTGTTTTAAGCTTAGTGAGCAGGAATTATGTGCAGTGATTGCCAGTACTTCACTTTGATAGAAAGCCCAGTATTTAGTGTGCATTATTTTAGAACATAAACTCTCTGTCACTAGCCCATTGCCTTTCATTTTTTTAAGTTAGGCTTGTCATTGGTATTCAGTATAAGAACTTTATTTACCCATATATTCCAGCAAGAAGGTAAAAAAATGCTGCTTTTATAATTGGATGTGGCCAAAGTCCATGTAAACAAAGGCACTGCACTTAATGGAAGCACAATCAATGTGAGTTATTCCTGTGGGGCAGCCAGGGTCCATTCCAGTGTGCACTCACCTAGATAAGGAAGTTGTCCCTGCTAGATGGTTACGGTTCCAGCCTCATGGGTATCCTAATGGCTCACATGTGTCCCTTTGCTTGGATGAGAGGTCTCCATTTTGGTCATGTGTCAAAACTGTTGAGAAAGAGTGAAATAGTGAACTTTAGGCTTCAAAGTTAGAACAGAATCCACAAAGAGCTTTAACTAACAATGATAAATCCATATAGAACTATAAGGAGATGAATACCTTATTTTTGATATTGTATGCGTTGTAAACACCATCTCATACAATTGTGTAAATTACCATTTTTCTGGATGATGGATTCCTGCTTTGTAGGAGATGGCTAGAGTTTTGTTTGCTCACAGCTTTACAGACTGAGAGGTATTCCTCTACTGGTAGCGCATTTCAAGTGTCCATCCTATCAATAGAGTTACAAAGCAAAGCTACAGCAAATATGACAGAAAAGGGTCAAGAGAAATACTATTTATGTAGGCTTTGACAAAGCCTCCTGGAAGATACAGCAGCAAGGCAGTTATTGCTGCAGTTTTTGCTAGCCATGAAAAGAAAACTACCTGCCCTGTGAGATGTGGGGAACATCCTTCATACTCATTATACTTCTGTGAGGAGAAGCCACGTGTGAATCTCCTTACCTGACATGTCTAACGTGAACACTCTGAGTATCGATGAGCAAGTTTACATCTGAGAGGACCTGCTGTTATTACATTTGTATGTGATCAACCTTAAGTCCCCCAGAAACACCTGGTTAAGGATTTGGAGCTGTTTTGCTAAATTTCAGTGCTTTAGATACAAACAAGAACATTGATTATTGATTGATTGATTGATTATTTCCTTTGTTATGGCTCTTAGCAGTTTTGTGACGGGAACCTGGAGAGGGGAGCAAAACTAAAGATGCCATCATCACCTTTTACTAAATGAACTCCCATTTTGCTAGTAATTGCAGATGATTCATGACTCTTGTTTAAAAGAGCCTCCTAAGCCACAGGAGTATTTTGGACATTACATGTACCTGTTTCCTCACCCCCCTTTCTCAGCCTTCACTTTCAGACTTGCCTTTCTGCTGGCTTTTCTATTCCATTGGATTCTTCTGATGCATCATATCAAGTCATCAGATGCATACATTCATACCTAAGTGATGAGTGGATGACCAGCTTAATTATTCAGAAAGTTATGGAAGTGCTGTTGGTTCAATGCGTCAGTCAATTAATTCAGCTTCTTTGCTGAAATAGCTTTAAATACTCCAGTTACTTCTAGAGAGGACGATTTCAAAGATTTGTGCCCATATCTAGCTCCCATAATGAAAGGAAGGAATCTTGAATGCTAAACTCACCTTAGTGATTTTGTCTCTGGTTTTGTTTCAAGAGAAAAACTCCTTAACATCTTTAACATACCCCCACACCCCACCCACACACCTCAGGTGTGTTTTGATGTATAATATACATCTGTCATTTACTTCAGAGCTTCACAAAGCCCTGGCCTAGTGCAGCTGATTTTTTTGTAGTTTCAAAAGAAAGAAACAGACAAGACAGGGAGGGGTTGTTTAAGGAAGACATAAAGCATGAGCTCTTCTGAAACTAGGAAGTGACAAACTGCACATGAGAAAGCCAAATATTGGCTTTGACAAGCATTATGTATTTTTGTACAAAGGTGCAGTAAAACAAGTAGCATCTCAGTGCTCAGGTCTACAGGCGTGAATTTCAAACTGGAAATCCTGAATGGGATTTAATGTCTTCTTAATGATCTCTAGTTGATGGGAAAGAATTTAATTTCTCTATTGCTAAGCAGGATTACTTGTGTTTTGGAGTATTCTCTAGCAGAGAGGAACAGTGTCAACTCACAGCTAGAAAGAAGAAAACCAAACAAAATTCACTATCTATCAATGGAATTATACTATATCAGTGCAGAGAAGGTAATAAAAATACATGTGCTTAGTCTTTCTAGCATGAGCTCTGGGTTGGTTGTTTCTTTGCCCTGGCAGAGTGTCTGGTTAGTGCATCTTTGTGCTCTTTGAATGGAGAACTCAAAAGAGACAAGGTGTTTTGAAGGCTGCATCACTTTACCACAGTTTGCAAAATGACTCCAGAGGACAAAAGTACGAGGAAGTGAAAGCAGCTCAGCATAACTCTGGAAAATGTTTCTTGTACTTAAAAGTACCCTGGGGAATCACCCAAGGCTTTCTGGGTCATACTGCAATGCCACAGGGCGGATTCTCAGTCACATTTTCAGCATAGAGCTGAAAAAATCTATTCCGAGATTTCTCTGTGAAGTGGATAAACTTTTCATGGTCCTTACCCTTGGCTGTCTTTGGAATTCCCTTGTGCTTATAAACACAGGGAGTTTAGTGGAAGTTGAAAGCACAGATGAAATTGTTCCCTTCGAAGATCAGATGTCCAGTTAGTCACTTCATAAAAATGTCAAACATTTAATCTTCATGGATAGAAAGCTGCCAAGAAATGTTGATGAAGAATATTAAAAATGTTGTATTTTTTTACTAGCAAGAACTACAACAACTACATTTTTTGGTGAACAGTATTTCACTGTCAAGCAGTTAGCAAATTGTTTAGACTGACTTTTTTATTTCAGAAAAAAATATGTTATAGTGTGTTTTATTAATTCATTTCAGATTAACATCCTCATTGTCTTGAAAACTGTCCCCAAAGCTAAAGGAATTTAAATATTGTTACAAAATCTATACCAAAAGAAGTAAAATGTTTTGGTCAACTAAAAATAAAATTGCTGTGGGTTTCTTTGTTTGCAAAAGTTTTCTTGCAATTCAGTGAGTTTTTTACATTTTTCAATTGTGCAGGGAAAAAGTTATCCACATAAATCTAGCCTTTATTTCCCTTTTCCATTAAAAACCTTAGGAAAGGATATAAGAATATTTCTTTTTATTAGATTTGTGGCCATTTAATTTTAAAACAAATTTACTGTAAAATTTATTTTCCAGATCCCGAAACATAACTTCTAGCTACTTGCTGTTAGTGTGAAATGGGCTGGAACTAGGTTTCAGCTGGAAGTGGAACAGAGAGCTTAATTTACTGTACACAGAGAGGTGTGCAGCAGAGATGAAGGAAGAGCTAAACAGGAGTCAGTCAGGAGTTAAAATGGCAGACAGAAAATGACATGGCACAGCTAGAAGGTTCAAATTTCAGATTCTTAATTCACTGTGCAAAAATGCAGGAGAAAAAACCATGGATTTTAAAAAATGCTACTTTATAGATACTTGGAGCAGTTCAGCTTGGGGCTGTTCAAACCTCTCTTTGAAAAGAGATTCAGTAAAGCCATGGAATGCATATTTTAGACAACAGAAAGATTATGTGATGGAGAATCCTGGGGAGAAAAATAAAAAATATGGAATAGGCTTGAATGATTCTGCTTTGACAAAAGAGAAGCAAATGTGGTTGATAAAAATACAGTTAAGTAGTTAGAATTCTTAGAAATGGTGGTTTTTAAGACATTATTGAACAAGTTTGAAATAAAAGCCAAGAATATAGGTGGTAGAATGCAATCTGCTTTAAAAAAACCTGTTTCCATTTTGGTGAAAGTGAGTGTTCATTTTTTTAAGAGGACCAGATATCTGCACGGAACATACCAGATGAGCTATTTTGGTTCTCAGACAGACCTGTTTGTAGTTAAGGCTAGGGTAAGAATTTTTCACTACTTATATTTCCCTGGAATTGTAGCTGCTATCATTATAGTATCTGACCACGTGAGTTCATCATCTGCTGTTTGAGTTGTTCTGGTTACTGTGGTTGTACCAGATAAATCACAGGGTGTAATCTGTGCTCCCAGATGGAGCAATACAAACACTTCCACAGCAAACTGTAACACGCATTGACTTCAACTATCAACTTGCCACTTGGAAATTCCCCTTTCAAGAAACATTCATACATGTCTAAATAACTCAATGAAAATGTTAAAGTTCAGAAAATAAGCCAAAGATTTCAGTCATGGATGTTATGGCAGCTATTGCACCCCTGTTCAGTAGTAGTTTCCTATGCACACAGGAAACGTAAGGTCCAGTCATTTATAAATGTAGTGGCTGGATTTGTTAAGGTCAAAATAAAGATGTGCACACTTTCAAGTGAGTGAACTTTGTAGATGCCTGGGTTTGTGCCTGCTGGAATTCTGAGAACTCCAGTTCCTAAAAAAAAGGTCACATGACAGATAATGGAATTAGCAGGACTTTGCATGCTTTTGTCTGCAGGTCCTAGTGCAACCTGGCATTATTTGCTGTGTGTCCTGGGGGCATGGGGACTTTGATGTGCCAGTGCCCAGCAACATGGGAGCTGTAACTGGAGCTTTTCTTGGCTTTGCCCATTCATATCCCACTCCTACACTGGCTTTCCGGTGACAGTCTGATTCACCCTATAACTTTTCTTTTCACTGAGAACATGACTAAAACATCCTCATTTCCCTGGAGCTAGTGAATCTTAATATTGCTGAATTTCTTACCTCTGTTAGATGTGTGTGAAGGTGGCCGAGATACTCCAAAGCTGTTGGAGAGACACAAAAGCAGAGGCAAAAATCCCTGATTGCTTTTGGCTTATTTGGTTATGAAATATCACCCCCAAAATCATTAATTTAAAATGAAGTGGCTTAATTTTATAGGAATTTGAAATTGTGAGGCTTTGGAAATCTTTGGTGTCTTTTTAAATATTTGATAAAGAAATCACCATTTGCCTAACATCAAAGCCTTATTGTATCTTGTACTGAGAATATGGATTTGTCATTTACCATGCAAAAGGGCTTTTTTATAAACAAGAGAATATCAGAAATTAAAATATCCATAAATACATATCAGTACAATTGAAGGATGACCTTTTCTCTCTTTTTTAAAATTTTTTTAAAATTTTTTAAGTAACAGCCAAGTCTCCAGGAACATTGTCTGCTTGGCTGACTGTTTTTCCCAAGATAGCATTTCCTCTCCTGGAGGAAGGCCTCTTCAGTCACATCTCTATTTAACTGTCTGCCCCTCATCCTCCCCACCCAGCCTGCTGATCTGTGTTTCCAAATATACTCTTAATTTTGTATATGAAAATGTAGAACTATAAGAATAGCGCACCAGCGGCATGTTCAGGCTTCTGGTCTGTTTTTATAACAACATTCAACCCTGTTCTGGGAAGCAGAACAGATAAAAGATCACAGAAAAATGTTTCTGGTTTACTGTTTCTGGTTTTGCAGACACTCATGGAATTCCCAGGATACAAATTTCTTTGTTACTGCATGGCCTTGACATGTGCTTGAAGATGCGAACATAATGTGCAGAGCTATTACATGAGTTAAATTGAAAAAAATAGCTCCCAGAATGTGATTTGACTTGATAGTACTCTAATCTGTGGGACAGTGGATATGACAGTTCAAATTCTTCACATACAACTGCCTAATCTTTGCATTTTAAGTTGGAAAATGGTCAGGTTCACAATTGTCTCAAACTGTTCGGGCATTTCAGTCATTAGCAGGTTATTTCTAAAGTATGCTAAGGCCTATGCAGTATTTGCTGTCTTTTAAAAATTGATATTCAGATGCTGGATATCAATGATGAATTGGTGAAGCAGGAAGCAGATTACTCCACGGTCTGTACAGGAGGAAGAGAGTCCTTAAAATTAGATGTGCACTAAAAGGATTGTAGAAATCAAGCTCAGTAGGCATCAGATCGTGTGCCACCATCTCTGTACTTTTTGTTTCCCATAATTACATTCAGTTGCCTCACTATATAATGATTGAAAAATACAGAATAATACAAAGGACCTTTATGTAATATCATAAGAACAGGCTGGCTCCAGTTGTTTCTGAACCCTTTCCAGCAAGAGAGGATAGAGGTGCATTTTTTAAATACTGTTTCTATAGCCCAGGCAACTCTGGGTTTCCTTTGGCACGTTGCTCTGCCAGACAATATGAGCAGCAAGGCCTGTGCCCCTGAAAGGAATTCAGAACTCCGTGCACCTGCAGAGCTCACGTACTTTCACTTGGTGAGCACTGCACATTTCTTCATGTGGCTTTAGACTACTTGCTTTTTCTTTGACTGGATGGAGTTCAGGAAAAAGCCAAAAATGTTCCTGCTTGTGTCATTTTCAGTTGAGATCAGCTCAATTTAATTCTCAAATGTGATGTTTTTCTATCAGTTAGTGTAACTTAAACATAAGTTAGATGTAATGTGCCCTGGCAAATGAGCTAGAAAGGTTACCATCTAGTAGGATTTGGTACATGGATATCCAAACCTATTTAAAATAGTGAAAAAATAATTTACGGTATTCCTTATCTTTTAAAGGCATCTCTTGCCTGTCTCTCCAATGATAAAGAAGACAGAGTTGCATCTTGATTAATTTATTTTCAAGCATCCTAATCTTTTGGAAACTTGGGACTCCTGGAGACCTGTTAGTAAGGCTCATAATACACAAAGATACTGCTGCTGCCAAGGCACAGCATTAAGACTCTCAACAGACACATTCACATGCTTGATGTCTTTCCTGCCATGTCTAAGATACTTGAAAACACTTCTACAATTATCTATAAGATCAAATTCTTCACTTAGTGTTTAAAGGTAAAATTCTGACTTCAACCTTGCCTGAAATGGAGCTGAAAGAATCCTGACTGTGTCACGTTACAGCCATTTTAAGGGTGAAAGCTCTCTGTTGAGTACAGCACGTCCACGAGTTACTGCTTATGCAGGAACATTGTACTGTGGCTGCATCTTCCCTAATGAGATTAGGCAATCAATTCATATAATCTCTCATCCTGTTGATTGCTTTACTGCTGGTAAAAGGACATTTATATAACTTACCTGCACAGGAAACCACATCCCTTCTGCTTGAGAGATGAGAATGATGACAGACTGTGAATTTCCATGTGTGGTTTTGGAGCAACAGCTGGGTCTTGCCTTAATTAATACCCCCCAGCAACTTTGTTCCAGACTGAGTACTAATTTTTTTTATGAACAATAATGACTCTTATATCTTCACACAAGGCATCCAGCATTTCCTCACAATACAGTTTTTCTTTGAAGAGGAATTGCTAAACCTCAACAAAGCTGGGAAGTACTCTAGAGAACTGTTACCACTACTAGAGTGATGCCAGCTGTCCATGGAAAATCACTTGGCCAAGAAACTTAAAGACGCTTACCAAGAAGATATAAAATTGAAAATTATATTAAAAATATATAAAATCAAGATTAGAGAGGACTGAGGGGGAAAACAGTCCCTAGGAAGGAGAAGGACAGGGATGGTAGAAATACAGTGGAAGAAATACCACATTTTTTGACTCAACGCCCAAACCTTCCTCACCATCAACATCAAATCAGACTGATGAGTGGCAACCTGAATGTTCTCATCCAGGCCTGATGTGCAGTGAGGAGAAAGGGAGATAAGTTGTGCAACACCTTTATCACCTGCTAGTGCTGGATAACACTGAGCTCACACAACCCTGCTTCAGAACCACCTCTCTCTTTAGGAACTGGAATGTTGGGCTTGCTGCTGGCTCCCAAATGCTAGAGTCATGGACAGGAGCAGCTGGTGCCATTAAACTGGCCAGAACAGAAGGTACCCTTTTGCCTGTGCTTCATGGTGGGGCCAATAGCAGATGCAAAACATCGCATGAAAACTTGCCTTCCTTGTCTGAAAGCACTCATCTCATGGGACAGTTCTTCACATGGAGAACATTTGCTGATACCATTTGTAATGAAAATAAACAGAGATGTTAACTCAGGCAATAGAAACCTCCAAAGGCCATTGTCTTAGCAAAAACTGATGCCGTAGCTCAGGGATGAGAAACTGATTCTGCAGGCCAGATCTACCCCTCAGACCATGCCTCACTGCCCTTCTTCGCAAGGGTTCTAAATTCCTCTTAGATGTATATCTGTAGTATGACCAAAACACAGGGACAGGACCAGTGAATGTGGTGACACAACAGGGCTGTCGGACCACAGCCATGTCCGACCACAGGCAGACAACATATCTAAGAACACACGACTAGATTTATATCAAACAGACAAAATACATTTGTTTCCCATTTCCAGCAGCAGATGGAGAGTTCAGTCCCTGACAATTTACAGGCAGAATAAGGCTAAGGAGGCCATGGAATGGATTTGTAAGGGTTGTTTTAAGCAACAAGGCTCTAACCTTTCAATCCAGTTGGTTGTGGTTGTATTTTTAAATTCACTTGTGGAACCCTGAGTTTTTTAAGCTTTACGTCAGGAGAAGCCACAGTTCTGTTCATCTTTGCTGCCTTATGCCAGTCCCAAGGCGGGGTGGTCACAGTTCTCCATACAACAATATCTGTGTGTACTGCCCAGATGCAACCACTGCACTGTGCACCCTGGTTGTAAATGTAACGACATTCACCAAATGTGCTTAAAATTGGTTTTAACAAGCCCTGGTCTTTCTCGTAAATAGTCAAGGAAACTTTAGGGACACTTGCTTTCTCCAGAGTCTTAAACAAAATATTATTTAAAAAATTGTTTGTCTGTTCATTGAGAGACTGTTTGAGATTTGACTGAAGTATCTTGGAGGCCTCATGAACAGAAAGGAAAGCAATCTATAAAACTAATATTCTGAGCAGGAGCCTCCTAAGCAGATTTTGGAGATAAATGTTATTGCCAAATCTGTGAATTTAGAGCAAATTATTGGCTGCTTAGATTGAAGATTTCCTAGGGTCAATTTTTATCTCAGACAGTTTTACCTAAGGTGCATTGAATTTCTCCAGGAGGCAAATTTTTCTTTATTTCCTATTTAGTGTACTATCAAGAAAGCTTTTATTTCTTATTTTGGCCCAGAATTTATATAGCTCTCTGGGCCTCTTGAACAGGCTATTCAGAATTAGAAACATTAGGATTACTGCAAGTAAAAGAAGTTATTAAAATTACAACTACAAGAAATGCTAAGTCTATGTATTTATGTTTTCACAAAAGAACAAGATGTCCTCAATTAATACCAATTAAAGAATGTGTGATGTTCAGACTCAGGGACAGTAAGAACCAAACCAATAAGCAGAAGTGGCAGAAAATGTTGTGATTTAACGTTTTCATTTTTATGAAATGGAGAAACTAAGGACGGAAACAGATAATACAATGTGCCCCAGCTGTGCAGCACATCAGTGATGAAGCTGGGAGTAGATTCCAGATACCCACCTACCCAACAACAACGCCACTTCTGATAGATCTTCCTGGGCTGGACCATAGTGAGCAGCCCTAAAACAGCAGCAGGCATCCATGCCATGTCTGGGATCTGCTCAGAACTGTTCCAGGTCACCAGACTGCTCTTTCTGTGAGCCCACTGGTCACTGCTCCAAGCTGAAGTGCCAGAGCTCATGCGATTTATGGTAGCTATTGAAAGAAGGCTGGTACCTTCAAGGTGACACCTGTCCCCCTCTGGAACACAGCAGCGCTCACTTCTGGGCGAGACTAAGGCAGCGAACAAAGGAAACTGCAGTACTTTGTAATAAATGCAGAAAAGACAGGCACAGCTGGGGAGAATACAAGGTGAAAGCCAGCACCTCTAAATTGCCATTTTGCATTTTTACCACAAGTTTTTAAATAGCTGAAGAAGAACCTCATCATGCCTTCTGAACTTCAGCACTTAGACACACAGGGACAGTTTGGAGGAATAAGTGAATATACTAGAAAGCTCAGTACAGATATTATTAAGTCATGAAGTTCAACAGACCACAAGAGATATAGGATACCAATTAAATGATCAGGAGCCCAGCATCTCTGAAGACCCGGTTATCAAATAAGGTATATGACTAGTTTGACTTACAGCATTTTTTAATGGGTTGAAATACCACAGAAAGCCTCTTGTGGCAGAGGGTAACGCCAAGTGCCGTCCACCCTCCTTCCAACCTTTTTATCCTGTATTCTGCGTAAAAAAAAAAAAAAAAAAAAAAATTACCCTGTGGAAGACCCCGCTCTCCCTTCTAACTGTGCCCCGTTTGCTCCCTGTAGGTGAGCGGCCTTTCGAATGCAACTGGCAGGGCTGTAACAAGAAGTTCGCTCGCTCGGATGAGCTGGCCCGGCACTACCGCACGCACACCGGCGAGAAGAAGTTCAGCTGCCCGCTGTGCGAGAAGCGTTTCATGCGCAGCGACCACCTGACCAAGCACGCCCGGCGCCACGCCAACTTCCACCCCAGCATGCTGAAGAGGAGGAGCGGCAGCGGCTCCCGGACAGGCTCTGTCAGTGACTACAGCCGCTCGGATGCCTCCAGCCCCACCATCAGCCCCGCCAGCTCCCCGTAGAATACCTGCACTGGATGTCAGCACTTTTTGCCTCTAATGCCTAACGTGGAGTTTTGTTTGTGTTGCACACATTTAAAGAACTCTGTTGCTTCCCCTCCTTAAGTTCCCGCCCTCTCTTAAAAAANAGCCTTTAGAAAAGGTAAAGAAATGCTGCATTACCAAAAAAAAAAAAAAAAAAAATCAGTAAATAGCTGCCTCCCACTGCAATTTGTAGTCAGATTTTCTTTACCCATCCACCCAAGTGGCTGTTCTAACCTCATGGACAAACTTACATGTTACACTTAGTGACTCCTGCTGTCTCAATATTTCATATATTTTGCAACCATTTATGGATCCTCTTTATTATTCTTTATAAGAAAATGAAAAAAAAAAACCTAAAGAAAAAAAAATCTGCTTAATTCACCTCAGGTGTTGAAGTAGTTTGTAAAACCGGATTGCACAATATAAGCATACACACACTTAAAAATCAACTGTGTTGGATTTGTGTCCCCGTTCTCCTTTCTCAGGGATGGATATTTATGTTACACAATAATTACAATGAAGACACACCCTAACCACAGCCTTACTCTGTAAATATAATTGCACTCAGAAGCTTTTTGTTAGGTTCTTTCACACACTGGGGAAAAAATAAAAACCAAGCAAACAATACAGAAACCAACCCAATACTGGAATGTAGTACCGGACTCTTCCGTTGTTTGTTTTCCTGATTATACACCTGTGTTGGGGAGTGTCCAAACAGGAGTCTTGTCTTTCTTCAAGCTGCTCTCTGCTTTACAGTAGCAAGCTGTCTTCTCACTTCATGCTGAAGATGCTCCAAAACCAGCTTCCAACTGCAAAAATCTCTGTGAGGCTGATAAACTTGTTTGTAGGTTTGTTTCATGCTAGAGAAAATTCAGAGAAAAAAAAATTACAACAAGATGCCTTAAATGAGTAACCTAAATCACAAATTTACACTGGGTAACGTTTTGTAGTGAGGTGGCCTGGAATCTCAGAGGTTTTCTGTTGTCGCTCTCTCCAAGTTGTTAAGCTGTCTGCACTGCCTGTTCAGTATGGGACCAACAGAATATTCAAATCAAACCACACTGACTTGAACTATTTCCTTTATTTCTTCTTCTTTTGTTTTGCTGTTTTTTGGTTTAGGTTTTTTTTTTTTTTTTAATGAACTACGAAAATAGCATTACTGAACCAATGCCCACCAAAACTGTTATCAAGGTACTTACCTACTGTACAGCTTTATCTTAGAAAGAAAAATTGGCTAAGACATAGTCTCTGTGTCCTGTTGCGTCAAAGTTGTGGTTGTTGATAAAAGGAAGTGAAAATCATCAAATATCTTCTGACTGGAATAATAAAACATGCATTTTTAAGTTTAAAATAAAATGACATTATAGCTCAGCACTACTTCAAGTTTCTCAAAAAATACATGTACCAGCATAAAGCAAGGTGCTCTTATTTCTGAATAATTGCTTAATAACAGAAAGGGAATATTGACTAGTTTTCAGTAAGTTTCAAATATTTAACACTAGATAGAGCACAAGGAGGTAGATTTTTATGCTTTATATGGTAGAAAATGTAGTAAAAGACCAGGACCATAGTGATGTACGGAAAACCTCACTGGCAGCAAATACACTTTCCTTGGTTTGTCTGACTCTGATGGTGCATATTATCAATTCAGGTCCTTCTGTTTCTGGAATTTTGGGATGTTTGTTGTTTTTACTGTAGGGTATAAATGCAGTTAAGTGTAGCATGGTGAAAAGAAACTGCTCCAAACCTGTCATTTGGTATTAATGAATGCCTCCAGATTCCCAATGAACCTGTATCTTACTTGCTGCTTTGCATTGATCCAGTTTTGCAAGGTTTTATTGTACTGTATGTTAACTGTGAGAAGCTAAATTGATTTCCAAGTAGTTTCATAGGTACTTCCATAATATACATTATTCCTGATACTACACATTCTGTTAGATGTAGAGATAAATACTGTAAGTATTTATCGATACAACTATAAATCTAAACAAGTGTTTCAGTATTTTTTTTTAATGTTAATTTTCTTCAGAATTCACCTCTGGTAATTTCCCCCTTTGAATTGAAAGTTGTGAGAGGCACAATTCTACTGTTTCATCCCCACAGCTAATGAAAGAACGTCGTGTTTTTTGCAAGATGACAAAGAGAGTTAATGTGCTGAGTTGCCCAACCTCTGGACTTAGGGGAAAACCAGATCTGTTGGCCTCAACAATATTTCCTTTTTTTTTTTTTTTAAATCTCATGTACTGAGATGCACAATTTTAACAACTTGATAGAATTCAGGTAACAGGAATTCACATTCCAGTAATTTCTGTGACTCCTAGAAGTGCTCTTGTGCTGTAGTTAGTAGAGAATCATTTCAGATATCTAGCTCAAGGAATTCTACAGGTCAGCTGTGTCTTGTGCACATACTTCAAAACAAGTTAAACACATTTCTCATTATCATTATACCTTAAGAGGGGTATATGGAGGAGAGGGGGAACAACCAAAATCAAAAGGAGCACTAAGTACTGGCAAACATTATAGGCTTCACGTTAAAAATTAATTTTGTTGTAAAATCATCTTTTCCAATAAGAACATCATTTAATCTTCAGGGAAGGAGGAGCCACTCCAGTCCATTTATTTAGGACCTAATAATTCAGCATGAATCAGTTTCTGCATTACAAACAAGTTGTTTTACTAGCCTGAAGAAGGAATATTTGCACCAGGTTTTATTAGTATTGAGATTATAGGATATAAAATTATGGGACAAGCTATTCAGAGGGACACAGAACTATGTAATCTTTACATCAATCAGTGAACTAACATTTTACTCATATTCTGCATAGATATTATCAATAATTCTTCAAGCTTAGGCAGGAAAAAAAAATTGATTCAAAGTCAAATTTCCAGTTCAGTCAGTTCTTTAATGAGAACACCATGGGACTGTATATAGCCAACATAATGACACTTTAAGGAAATACTCTGAAATTGGTCATTAAAAATTTTTTTGTTTTATAAATTAGCTGTAAATACCTCAGCATGTATTAGGCTGACAGTCAAGTGACTGTGTTTTAAAATCCCAGAGTTTCAAGTATCTCCATTAAAAGTTTAATACATTATAGTTTTAGGATAAAATTATAAATTGCAAACCACTAGTATTTTCCAAAATTGACTGTGTATAAAAACTTCTCTTAATATTTTCTTATGAGTAAAGAGTGTTAGGGGTTTTCTAGCATCTAGAAATGTCTGATGATCAGCAAGGCCATTAGACTCCATTCTCATGGTGGTCCCTCCTGAGTTTTGCAGATATGAGAAGTCAGAACAGCTCAAATTATGTTTTGAAATCTGTGTACTTATCCAAACTTACCTCAGATTTTTACCCTTCTGTTGTTTCACCCAGCAGTGTAACCTAAAACAGTCTCCTGGCACAGCAGCAAATGTCACACAGGAAATGCTCTCTGGCAAGGTGCAGGTTTCTCCATCTGGAGGAGTGTACATGTCTCCTGCCCCCTCCTTTCTCCATGCAATCTGTTGAGGGGCTCTCACAAAATGCTGCATTGCCATGATTGATTTTTTTTTTTTAATTTCAGATGACAGAAACTGCTTTTTTATTATTAAGAAAGCCCTGAAACTTTGGTTTTTTTCCAGTCACGATTCTAACTTCTTCTCTAAGTGTTGAGCTGAACTGCCTTTCTGTAGGAAATAGGTGCAAGTGAAAACCATCACCTCACTACCAGGTGAAAGTAAAGAAACTCATTCACCCCTTCCATTAACCTCTCCCTGTGCAAAGGCCTAATGGCCAAATGCGTTCAGTTTTCATCTTGCTTCTTAGAAAGCAGTCCTGGTAAATTCCTGGCAGCTAGATTTTGTAAGAATATTTTGTATCTGCGGATTAATTGTTCCTTGCTTTTATAATACATGCCTAGTATCTGTTTACATAACTGCAAAGGTATATATTAATGACAAGTCATCAGAAGCCTCTGTTCCATGGTAATGCTAATTCCTGTCTGTATCCCACCCTCTTTACTGCATTAACCCTTGCAAGAAGTTGTAGCTATGGGAGCCTCTGTACACCTTTAAACCTCATTTCCCTCTCCCCAGATGTTCAGCGCTCCTTGTCTCGCGCAGCCAGGCGTGAAAGGCTGTGTGAGGAGCATCCCTGTTCCACAACTGCTCATCTCCAGTACTTTACCAAGAGTTACAGAATGGGTACTCTGTGAAGTGCAGTGTTGGTTTTGCCTTTTCATTGCCATTAGATTTACTGATTTCATCAGGTCATGCCTACAAACTAACTTTCAGGTGCTCTTTTACTCCATCACACCATCTGTTTGTGCACTGCGTGCTAACATCTAGTCTATGTCAGTGAATGGTATGATGAACAGCTGTATTTGTAACTCTCGGGGATAAGAGCTATAGCCTTAGGCAGAAGAAAATACCCAAATTATACTTGTTTATCCCATAAGCCAGAATATAGAATGCAAAAGCCCATCCACTGGTATAGGTTTTTATAAATATATATATTTATATATCTGGATTTATAGAGGCATATGCACATATATATATATATAAATATATATGTGTATATTGTATAGTGTATGTGTGTATACACGGCTGTGTGTCTATACTACACACTGACTAATGAAGGGATGTCTACAGAGCAAAAATAGGTATCCATTTCATTATAACTAGTGAGGGGCCTGAACCAAATCCCTAGATCCAAATGCCATTGCATTTGGAATTTTGGAACCTGTTGGAGATTTGCGGTTGAGTTTCATCTCTGCTTACAGGTGCATTTGGGGGACACGTGTGTGCGTGCCCACGTGCTTTTCCAGCAGCACATGCCTGAGTGGGGGACAGGGGACACGTGTGCCAGGGAGTGTGCACGTGTTCACAGCCAAACTTCCAGCTGCAGTGGACTGTAAAGCTGCCGGTGTCATCCTCACTTGTACAGGTTTATCAGCAGCACACGAAAGCTTCCATCGCTCACTTCTCAGCTCTTTAAATCACTACATTCAAGTATTACACTTGTACAGTTATATGTTAATCTATTCTTGCTCTGCTGTAACTTTTTATGTATTTTGTATTGCATAGATTATATATTGTGATAATGTCCTATGCAACTATAAAAGGAAAAAATTTAAAAAGGAAGAAAATTAAGAACTGTAAAATATTGTCGTAACTTGTATGCATGGTTAGTGAGGTTTACATTTTCCAAAATAAAACTTACAACTATGAACTATTGTTTTTCTTTTAATTTCCTTCTCTATTTATCTCTTAAAAAGCATCAATTGCTAATATTTCTGCTGTTCATTTGAGACTTGATATCTTTTTTGGTGTCTGTTTAAATTTCACCCAGTGCTATTGTTTAAAATCGGATTTCTTTTAATGTTTGAGAAAGCTTTTGTGATGTTTGTTTTGTATTCTGTGCTTTAAGTGGTATTTTGTAGTTGCGTAGTGAAATTCCTTTCTCAAAGGTGGTATATATTGCTCTTTTTTTTATAAGATGCTTATGGCATTAATATGTGTGACCTAAAGTTTAGAGTCAGCTGTCCTTTCTTTCAAAGCCCAATTCTTTGAAAATTTCTGATAACATCTTTGCAAGTGGCAATACCATGTCAAAACAGTAGCAATGTAATCTCACAGTATCTTGAAATGTTCTTCCCTAATTTTAATGATGAGAAAATTGAAACAGAAATTTGAGCCACATTCTCATAAACACGAGGCATTGGCAGATGTGAAGGAATGAATCTGAAGATTTTTGGGAGTACAGGTTACAACATTTCTAGGCACTGTTTGTTTATTGTTAGGGCACAATAGGCCCCAAACAGGAGCATTCCTGAATTCATTTCCTACCATGAAAGATTCACCTTGTGTTTGACAACAGAAGAGCAGTCAGAGATTGTTTCTAAACTTGCCAGAAGGATGAAAAGGGAAACAATTCCCTCTAAAGGACTATGCCTTTTCAGTTTAAGTCTGGAGTTGCTGCCTTGATACTGTAGGGTAATGTGCCTCCCCGCCCAGGCACCCACACTGAAACGTGTATGTTAACACATTGTCCTGCTTCTCTTCTCCATTCCTAAATGCAAGGAGTGTGCATCTCTTCTGTCTCCTTCTTCTGTCTTGCCTGAGTTTCTGTCTTGCCTGTGACTCAGCATTCACCACAAAATGTTCATAGACTGGGCAGTAGTCCAGCATTTCAGAAGAGAAGCAAGAACGATGCCAGAATTAGAGTGGGATTCTTCTATTTCCATTTACCTGTGCAATTTCTGGCTTCAAAGTAATCCACCTTAAGATTCATTTTCAAGGAACCACACCCATGGCAGGCTTTGCTAGTTGACTGCAAGAGATTAAAGTGCCATAAATATAAATACGCCATCAATAGAAAGAGATAGAAAAGTAAGAGAAGATAAAGACTGAAATAAAAATGAGGTGAGGACAATGACACAAGTGCTCATAGCAGCTGACTAGGCTTGTACAGCACTGGCATACACGTGGGGCTTCCTACAGAATTTCAGAGCAAGCAAGCAAGGCAGCACCTCCTGAGATGAAGAGAAACTGCAGCGTGTTTTCCAAGAGCACCAGAGAAGGGAGCTAAGTCAAGCAATAGCTGAAACAGGCAGGCATGTGTGTTTAGCCAGCTACACTGCATTGCTGTCATGGCTAAGAGGACAAAGAGAAAGGGAGGAATTATCTGAATAGATTTCTCAAGGCATGCAGCAGAAAAAGGATCGAATCTGGATGCCCAGATACATGAGCAGCGCAGGGGGAGAGAGAAGCATGACGGAACACAGGCTTTGGGGCAGATCTGTGCTTTGGGCAAGTCAGAGAACGAGACTATGTTAAACAAGTCATCAAAAAAACAAGAGAAGAAAAGAGACACGAGAAAACCTGAGGGGGGTTATAGGCAAGAGCAGGCCCCAAAGGTCTGCTAACAAAACCAAACCACTGAACTTAGTAATCGCTCGACCTCACCAAGAGAAAACAGCCTGAGAGTATAATTGCTACTTCATCATAATTGTAAATAAAGGATCAACCTGTCCCACCTGGTTGGCACTGGTAGGAGTTAGATTTAATCTTTGGCTCCCGCTGGCTGAAACCAATACTCAATCAAAAAGGAGGGGTTGGCACCAGAGACTGGACTAAGGGAGGCTCCAGGATGCTGTTGCTGCCAGGTTTCTACTGAGCTGGTGTTCCTTCTCTGCATCACTGGACGATTGTGCCTGGCTGAGCACAACACAGCAGGTCTGGGCCTGCAGCGCTAGGACCTACAGGGAATACTCCAGAGGGTCCCAAAGGTTCCCAGAGCCCAGGCTGGCTGGCGGGACTAGGACATCTCTCAGAGGGAAGCTGTGGTATTGCCAGCTTGGTGGACATGAGGACACCACTGAGAAAAAGGGCCCAGCTGAAGGACATGAGCGATGGTGCTGGTTTGAGACTTTCATGTGTGTGGCAGCATGGAAGGAGGGATTAGATGAGCCCCTGTGAGGAACAGATGAGAGCTGCCATATGAGGAAGGTAAGTTAAAGTGAGGCAAGATAAGTATAAAAAAATAAGGAAGGAGTAGAGGGTAGGGAAGCTTTATGTAATTTTCTAGAGATAAAAGGAAAGGCCTAAGGTGCAAAATCCTAACAGGATTCTAAAGAAAGGAGTAAGGTAGGTCATGTGGTAGCAGTTCCAACGTACAGAAGGTGAGGCACATCAGTGTGTGGCAAACAGGGCTGTGTGTCTTTAAGAGACTAATGTTTGTGTTTTCCCATGCTCTCCTATTGTGGAAATAACTTTCTGAGTCACTTCTCTGATCCTGGAGACAAACTGAACAGACACAAAACATAACAAAACACAATAGCAACGGGAAGAGAGAAATTCCTCCCTCCCCCTTCCACAACACACACATTTTATGTCAGTGATCTGAATGCAGTCAAAGCCTCAGAGTGGAAGAGAAGGAATGCAGAGACTGACTGTTTTTTGGTACACACTCTTTGAATCAAGCTCACCTTCTCCACCACTGGATAGACAGTTAAAACATGAAAGCCACACTTCCCTAGTCTGTTACTTTTAAACATTATCCAGCCTCTTTGGTCAAAAGTCTTAGCTTCCAGATTTTCCACAGACAGTGAACTGAAACAGGACTTTGCTAGGTTTTTTTACACTTCAAAGCCTTGCACTTCAAAGACCCTGCATTTTTTTTTTCCTCAAGCCTCATGCCCCACCCTTTGCAAAAAAGACGTCAGTCTGGGATTCTCGAAATGCTACACTTGGAAGCTTACAAACTGTCTAAGAATCAACATCAGAGCTGCCATCAGCCCAGAGGGGAGTAATGAGATGGGCACACCCAAAGGGGCTGGCCCCAAACCCAGGCTGTATCAAGACTCGCGACGTCAAAACACAGAATCACCACTCCTCAGAGCTGAGTTTGAGAACCAACTCAAACCCTTCGAAATTATCCATGAAGTTGCAAGGCCTTGCAGGTTGGGTTTGACTTCCAAGTGTTTTGTTGACTTCGGAAGTCATAAAACAAATCCCAACATTTCCCTCTCTGGGGTTGTAAACAAACTGCGTTTGCAGCCTCCTGGGAGGAACAGAATGACTTGACAGGAAGAAGAAAGAAGAAAGTTTTGTTCAGGAATGCCATCCCTCCTCTGCTGCCAGCTCGCAGGGCCAGCCAAGGGAGACACCCGTGCTCGTAGGCACAGCAGCTTGGCAGATGCCTCAAAAAAAATGACCTACATGCACCTTCCTCCTGCACGAGAGGAGTCACTCTCGGGGTTGGAAGGCAGACACACGCTCCCCAGCTTTTGCAAACTTCCCAGAAGACTGGGTAGGGGATGGCTTCCCCTTAACGTGCCCTCGCAGGCAGCTGTGCTGATTAACTGGGTGAGCAAATAAGAGGCAAGCCTGGAAACAGGAACCTGGTGCAGGGTGGGTCTGCACAAACAGCAAGACCAGGTGAATGGAAGCTGGCTGTAGACTTCCCTGCAAGAAACTTTTCATTATAGCTCCACAGGATATTTTTGGACCCCAGCTATCTAATTTTAGGAGGGATAATTAATGCTGAAGGAAATAAGAAAGTCAAGTTTTAAGTCCAGGAATGGAAAATTTGTTATTCTCTGCAAAATCACTATGATTAAGGAGATCTAAGCCGGAAGGGTTGTATTCCAGGAGTAAAAATATGCCACAAGTTGCTGTAAAAATTGCATGTTATGTGGTGTTTGCTAAGAGAGGTGAAGCTTTTCAAGGAGACAGCACTTCACCACTTAACTGCTATTGAACAGGAGTAAATGCACAGCTGAATGGCCAACTTTACATTGCAGCTGTGCTGTGGCTGTGTTTTTGGCTAGGTCTGTGTTGTGCTTAGGCTCCCTCTTCTCTGGGTGTTGTGATCTGGCTTTGGGAGGGCCAGCTGAACATGCCCAGGCCTGTGCATGAAGTTACACAGGGAAAGAAAAATCACAGCCAAGCTATGCAGCACCCTCACCAGGTCCTTCCAATAATCTGCCTGAAGTACAGGGCAGTTGTAAGGCCAGAAAAGTGGCTTTCTGAACTGAAATAGGAAATTCTTGGGGGAAAAAACATCCTATTGATTACAGGAGCTGAAATATGATGGACAAGGTGTGCAGTGCTTTCAAAATTCTGCTGTTTTACTGATGTCAATGGCTTTTATAGTCACATCTCTCAGCTGACTTCTGCCAGTCATGTTACCATAGAAGAAAAAAACTTGGGTCATCTTCTGCTCCTTTCCTCGCATCCCACTGCATTCCGAAGAGCAGCTGCTTCAGAGCAGGGCCTTCCTGCTTGCCTGCTCAGCCTCTCCTGCACAGCACCTTGCAACCAGCACACATTCTTGCCCTCCTCCCAGGGAAAAGTCTGGCTCTCTACTATGCAATGGCAATCGACATGCACTGTTACATGCACTCATCTTCATACTATAGGGTGTCACCTCAGTCTGGACTGAGCTCAGCTTGTAAATTCCTGACAGCACGGAGAACGTTTGGGTGAGACACCAGGCAAAAATGGAATGTGCTGAGGGGCAGCAGTCAGGATCTAAAGTTGTACCTTCCTCTGAGGTGACTCTAAAAAGATTTGCTTTGGGGAGTATACACAAAAATTATATTTGTAACTTAGAACTGCCATTTCCTGTAAGCATGATGTGATCTAGGAAGGACTGTTGCTAGGAAAAATCCCTTGGAATTATTCAGTACCATTCCTAATCATACCTTTCCTGCTGGGTAAACGCTTGCCCTAATGTCTCCAGTTACACAAAACCTCTTTGCAAACTTGCTGGATGAGGATCTGTTTATTTTTGAGCTCAGGGAGGTAAATGTCATCTCCCATGAATAGAGAGAACAATTGAAAGAATGAGGACATACTACAGAATATCTTTTTAAACGAACAATATTTCTAATTTTAAAAAGGTTTGCATATGTGACAGGTTAATGAGCATTTCAGCTACTTGGTGCTACCCACATTTTAATGAGAAGCACTATATGGTAAATGTGATGCTGCCACATTTGTATTTTGTATCTGCTTTCAATTATTTTTGATAATAAAATATGACAGCAATATTGTCCATAAACCTTAGAAGCCCAGATTTGTGAGATGTTTATGCTGTAGCTAATGAGCTCCTGGCTTGTCTATAATTTCCTCACAAAACAAGAGTCGCTGTGTGCAGAAAAGAAGCCAAAGGCAAAGCACACTGGCTGCAGTACAGGTTTTATCAGTTATGAAGATACAGAGCCTGTCATGACTGTGCACATCTAAGGCAGGGGCATTTCAAACACCTCACAGGCCATCAGACAGCAACAGCCTGAATTGCCACTTGGGAAATGAGCTTGTGAGTTCATCCAGCGCTGGGGCAGCAACAATCAAACAGCAGCCACCGCCATCCGCATCTGATCCCCCTCACAGATGCTGACAGAGCTGACACGAACATGGGTGTTTTCCTCCCTTCTGCTCCACAGAAAAGATCTGGATGCTTGTAGCAGGATCAGTGCTGCCTACAAGCACAGCCCTGCCTATTTTAATTCTTGTTTGGGAGACAAGCCACTCTATATGCAACCTTCTTGGATGTGTCCCGCTCTCTCTCAACCCCTCAAATTCTTTAGTTCTAGAGGCAAATTTATAAATACGCTTGGTAACACATTAGGCAGCCTTCTGGAAAGTGTTTACTACTGTATTCAAACCCAGCTAGTGCCCAGAAATTCTGGAAATTAGAACAAGTAATGATGTGTCAGCTTGTTTTCAGTTTACTTACTAATTAAAATGCACTGATAGCTAGGTCCTTCACTAGCCGTTGCCACTTGCTCCACCTCTTTCCTCCTCAAACGATCCAAGTCCTTTATCATAATTTCCAGATGAGGTCTAGGCACTAGTGTCACATTTCAAAGAATCTTGACTATATACTTACAGGCTGCTGAATGTTGTAAAAGAGGAGTGGATGCTTGGGTCTGCCATCCTTTCTTTCCAGTCTCTCCAACAGTTTCCAGCCTTTGCAGGCATCCTGAAGATGAGTTCCTGTAGAATGAAGAAAGTAATTTCAGCATCATTCTGCACAGCACTGAGACACATGGCTTTTTTGTTCAGATGATTTTGTGACCTTCTTGAGTGAACGCTGAGTTAACATTTTTCTGTGCAGAAAGACAGTATTTTACAAGCATAAAATGGGGCACAGCAGAGGGAGGGCAGGAATCCTTTAGGAATTTCTCCAGCTCAAGGAGCTCAGGTAACTGCCTTGGCCTTTGCTTCATCAAACAGATTTCTCTTACACTGCAGATAGCTGAACATTTGGGCAAATACTATGGTTACAGGAATAATAATATTTTTGGTCTTTTTTTTTTTTTTTTTTTTTTTTTTTTGGTCTTAGATTCACAGCACTTTGTGAGTTTTGATTAGCTGTTGAGTAGTCCTGTAATCCTTTATTATCAGGTGCCAGTGTAGCTCTCTGAGTCCTTCACCTTGAAAAGTCCATCGTCCCTCCTAGGAGGCACATGGCTGGCACATCAGCCACAGCTTCTACTTCCATTTCAGGATCCTTTTGCTGCTTCAACTTTTTCCACTCAAGCTACCCTTAGCCTTTTTCTTTTCCCTTCAATTATTGCACTCAAAGGGCAGCCCCTGCAACGCCATCTCCATTTCCAGTGTGTCCCTGAGCTGGGTAACTGTGACACAGACACTTTCAATGGTGCAATTCCATTGTCACCATTTCTGATGTACACTGAAACTAGATAAGAGAGAATTGGCTCCTACAACAGGCAAGGGAAATTAAATCTTTCCCACAGGACCTGATCTTGCTCTTGATCTGAGCTTTATAGCAATGTTAGGCAGCTTGAACTACTTCTACTTGGTTTCCTCTGAGGTAACAGTAATAACAGCTTGATTTCAGCAAGCTAGGTGGAGTTTCGGGAAAGGGACTCAATTTGTTATTTAAATGCCACTTTGTGGCAGCAGCACATAAGGTTGTGCTGAGCCAACTGCCCCCCCAGGTTTGCAGCAGCCCCTTCTCCTTGGCCCTGCTTCTTCCTGGGCTTTGGGTCTGTCCAGCATCACCCTGAGAGAGCACAAAGAAAGCACAAGCAAGAATTCAAGCAAACAGGTACTTTAGAAATAAGTTAATTTTATTGAATAGGCATTGTAGCTTCTCTCAGATTCAAATAATGGAGAAGCCAATTCACACAGATTACAGAGCTATCAGTTACGTTGAATAATCTTTCATAAAAGAAAGAAATTAAATACAGTTCTGCTATAAAAAGTGCGACAGTTATAACTGGAAGTTTTTCAAAACAAAAGCAAGTTTTACTACCTATTGCAAAAATTGGTTTAGTGCTTTAATACTTTACAAAGTAACAATCCAACTGCTAAAAACAGCTCTTACACATCATCTTTGTCAAAGTGTGGATCCGATTAAAAATGACATTTAATTTGAATGAAAACTGCATGTAGAAAAGATTCTCAAGAACTCACATTTTTCACAACAAGAAATATTCCTTATTCTTTAATGTTAATTAATGCTCCTGTTTCTTCTGAACAGTGGATTTAAACAATATGGCAGTGAGATTAAAAATGATCAACTTTTTTTTGCAGACAAGGGTGACTGCAACCAATTGTGTTTCAAAATTATAAATAGGGAGGGGAAATGGGAAAACAGAAATTCATTCTTTTTTGCATGAAAACGATCCAACAAGAAACCTGAAAAGTAATTTCAGCTTTAAATAAATGCCTGTGATTTCTATTACATAGTTTATTGAAAGCTTAAATCAATATTTGCTAAGACTATAAACTTAGAGAAGGCAACAAGAAACTCAGGCTCTGAAAAATGAGAAGAGTGGTAAGACTACGAAGAAGTTGAATTCTCAGCCAACCAAGATCATTGAGACTTACTTTATTTCTTATTATTTTCTTAAGCCCCAGTGAGAGTCAACTACTTTGAAATAGACTTCAAGTACAAATACATTTATTGTACATTCCTATGGGTTAAAAATGCTGAGTTTGCCAGGTTATTAGATAGAGTCACATTACCAGTCCTGACATTTCAGACTTTATATAATTAGCTTTGGTTATAATTGAACAGAGACTCTCAGTTAATGAGTAAATATACTTCTCTATGCCAAGGGTGCAACATCTGCTATTTTAATTCTTGTTTGGGAGACAAGCCACTCTATATGCAACCTGAACTGAGAAAGCCAAATCTTCTTTATTGGAAAAAATCTATCACAGACTTGAAGGACAAAGAGCTTTAGAATTTGTCTAAGAAAGCAGAAGGTGAAAAAAAAAAAAAAAGTTAGCAATAGGAAAAAAGATGTACAAAATTTTGGGGGGGCATATTATGCAATACCAACAGTAGAGTTCTGATGAATTAACTACATATACATTTCGTATCTAGTACTTCACACTGTCCTTCAAGCTTTGCCCATGTCTGAGAGGCATTGGGTTTTGAAAACACAAAGTGTACCAAATGGCAGAAGTACATGTAAACAGCAGTGATACTTCCAATATTCAACTTGTTCCATACAAAAGTGTTAGTCACAAGAATTGATGAGGAAGAACAAGGCCTCCCAAGGAGAACAAAGTCTTTCAGCCCCACAAGAGACAACTTCAAGGCATTATGAAATGTTCATAACAATATTTTATGTCTTAAAATTGAATGCGAAGTAAAACTCGAGATGTATTCAAAAAAGAAAACAAGAGCTCTATGGAGATTTTAAAAGCTGCTTCCTAGTGAATCATGCTAAGCCTGGCACATTACAAACACAGGAGTTAAGGACTAAAAGCAATGGGCTTGGAACAGACACAGAATTGCTCCAACCCAGGAAAGAGCACAAACCTAATCTCGGTCATTGGGATGGAGTTTTGTACAAAGGCGTCACAGCTGGCTTAGAAGACCATTTGGGAACTCGCAGCTGTTGAGGTCTAGGTGGGTAATTTAATCCATTATTTAGTCTAGGCCTAAATCCTGTTTGCTCTCCTTTTAACGGTGAGTGGGCAGAGTTGGGCACCATGTGCATGCAAAGCTCTCTGATGGCTCTGAGGGGAAAGCATTTCTGAACTGTACACACACTGCATCATACAAAGACTGTATTTACAGTACTCAGGATCTTGAGCAAATAAACAATGAAACCATTGCTTAATTTTTGTTGGTATTAAAAGTGCACACAATTTGCAAAGTTGAGAGATGAGAGCGCTTCTGTCACGCCCACATGGCTGTGTTTCAATTCATACCTGATTGCAAAGCCCATGTAAAGGAGATGTGGGGCATTCTCTGAGCCCGAGGTGCCACATTCTGCCGCTGCATCTCCTGCATGTTTTAGCCAAAAGGATGAGGCAGAAGCTTTTTGTTGCTCAAATCTGGAAGCAAATGGCAGGCAAGGTGGGGTTCCATTTCATCTTTACTACCAAGATACTGTTCAGACACCGGGGCCAGAATGAACTGCAGCTGTGTTAAAGGCAGGAATGACCAAGACCTGCTCTGGCCTATGGCAGCCATGGCTCTCAGGCTCCTGACATGATGTCAGGCTTCATTAGGCAAAGGTCCTGTCCCAAGGGGTTCGAATTTTACTCTGTGGCAAAGCAATGACATGGAATTTACCTGTGAAGGTGGCTTCTACCTCTCAGCAGGGAAAGTGCAACTCTAGTGTAACTCTTCTCATGTTCATATGGATCCCACATGTGAAAGAAGGAAGAACTGGATCATCAACATACAGGCTTAGTCTTCAAACTTACCCTCCTCCTTTCTCTAAAGAAATGGTGTTTGAAAGGGGCAAAATGGAAATTAAATACAGAACACACATGGGAGTTAGGCACTGTTTCAGTCCCAACATTGGATCATATTTTTGCAATCCCAGATGATTCTGCCACTAGAATTTGCTTTAAGAAGGGAAGAGAACTTTTTTTCTCCCTTCTACCCCAATAGCAAACCTCTACAACAAAGTAAGAGGCAGAGATGAATAGCAAAAACATCTCTCTCTTTTCCCAGAATACAGGAAGATCTACAAAATACACATTCTTGAGAGGAAATAGGTTTTGATACATCTTAACTATTTTCCCCCTTTTTAGTATTTTGGTGCCCTGGTTCCTCCACTAGCTACCATAATTTCTCTGTTTTCACTCCATCTCCTCTTTTGACTAAGGTTTCCCGACATACTAAAACTCATCAAAGAATCACAATTTTGTAAAGAAAATTTTCTGTTAAGATTACAGGCTATTCAGACAAATATGTCTAGAGACACACAGATTAGAGCAGGCTTGAGCGTTTTACAGTCATGGTTAAATGAGGAAGTAGGACAGAGGCTGCATCCAGTTAAGTGACTCTCAGTCCTCAGAGAGCCGTAATTTTAAGGCTGTTTGGAACATGGTGGCTTTTACCCACATGGCCTGTTCCACAGTGCAAATGTGCATCAGCCATTTCAATTCTCTTGGTACACTACAGGCATTCAGGTAATGGGAGATAACACATCAGAAAACAGCAGTCAGAACAGCATATTCACTCGAGAGGAATAACCCAACCAGGTAAATAACAGCATCACAGTACCCAAGGAAAAAAATAAGGTCTGATTTCCCCACCCCGGCAGTGGAATACGAGAGCCCCATTAAGAATGCAACAGTTAAACAATTACATGGTGTTTTGGTACAAGGCAAGTCTCTCCATTCTCAAGCAATCACTTTTATGAATAAGCCTAATTATTTCTTCACAGATGGAAGATTGCTCAAGACAAAATGTAAATTCCATTGACTGAAAAGAAGTGTAGAGTGTTAATAAGGAAAAGACCTGGATATGTGTTGGAGTAACACTCAAATGATTTTCTGAAACCAAGAGGGAGCTTTTCTTCCCACACAAACTGATGCTCAGTACACCCTAAAACCACTCTATTGATCAGGAGAAACCCAGATGCACAATCATTAGGCATCCAGGTTGGAACATTTTGATTGCAGTAAATACCTTATTAGTAATTCTTAAACAAACTAATCCCAACAAACTAAGCCACAAAAGTTAGGGAATTGTAAAAACTACGCAGACTTCTAATTTAACATATGCATTAGTTTGTGAAGTCTTTTGTTTTTTGCACAGCTCATCACTAATTGATATGTACAGTACAAAGAATTATGAAGAAATAAAACCTAAACACTTCAATCTGCAAAAAGCTAATGCATATTAAGATACATATTGAGAGGATGTACCTCCAATTAGGGATGACATTTTCATGATCTAGAGTGATATTTTTTTCCTCCAGATGCTAAATGATTGCATGGGTTATTCATTCTTGATTTTCATTCTGAAGGAATAATAAATGGCTGATTCTCTCTTTTTTTTTTTTTTTTTTTTTTTTTTTTTTTTCCCCCCTTTAAAGCAAACAAATTCTACTCCAGTGGGTTCAGGGTGTATTATGAATGTCCCAAGTCAATCAATGTCTGTGCAGAAATGTTTCCATTTGGTAAGGAAATTTTCCAGATGCATGTTTATTTAGAAGCTGCTTATAAAAGTGGCTACTGGTAAGGACTGGAAGATAATTAGACAGAGAGGAACAGTGTTGTACCAAAATATATAAAGAAAAATTTAAAGCTTTTCAATTAAAAAAAAAAAATGTATATTCAACTCACATTAGACACAGATGTGCACATCAGACAGAGCAGTTAGAAACAACAAATACATTTACAAAGCTTTCTTTTCATGGTTAATTTCTACCAACATTTCTGAAAGTAACCTACTAAAATGATGACCCTGTTTGTAATAAAGGCGCAAAATATTGCTCTGTAGCATTTTTTGAAAATAATATAAAAATAATTTCTATATTACAATTTAAACTTGGCTTGTAAAATTCCAACATAATACAGCCTTAAGTCTACAAATAGAACATACTTACAAACACCTTTGTGTTGTTTTCCTCTCATTTTAAACAATATAATATTTTAGTCATATACACTGGAAATCCATGTGCAAATTAAAATAGATATTAGTGTCTGTTATTGAAATAATTTCATTTCTATGCTATAGTTTGGTGATCCTCCGCATAAGTTGCCTTTCCCTAAAACAAATACTCTTCAAATACACTGACAGAGACTTAAAACACACTAAGCTGAAAAGCCATCTACAATCAGCATCAATTATTTTGCTTCTCTGGACTTAGGTTTATCTGAGATCACTGTGGTTTCTATGAGCATATGGGTTTTCACCTGTGCAAAACACTCACAGTGTTATGAAGACCTGACTCCCTTACTAGCTTGTACTTTACTTTCCTGCCCAGTTCGCAATATTTTACACGTCAATGAAGCACCTAATTTAAGGCCCCAGCTACTCATGGGATTCTGTCCACACACCGCAGAGGACAGCAAACATAGCCCAAAGAGACCTAAGGCTTCTTTCTACTCCTCAGGCAAGATTCTCATCCACTGTCTCCTTGGAAGGGTAACCGCAGGCAGCCTGTGGGGAACAGGCACTGCCAAGGCTCAGGCCTCGACCAGGACCATGTATTCCTGCTGACAGTTTCTGAAGAGAAGCAGTCTCCTCGCTGCCAGGGAGACCGTTCACACTGGGGAAGGTGAGCACCGTGGAGCTGTCCGGCAGTATTTTGTCAGCTCTGTGCTGTGCATGTTTTGGTACCTACATGTTGATAGCACCCCCAGCAGCTGCTGCATCTGGGTGTGGCAGATCCTGTGCAGCTGGGTGACCTGTGGGGCAGGTCCTGTGCAGCTCCCTGGGCCACACCTCAGCCGAAGGATCCGCTTGGCCTCCTTAGACTTCTGACCATACGAGCAACACAAAACTGTTCCAGTACAGCACCTTTCTTTTACTGATACTCCTCACATTACTTTAAGAAGAAACAACTAATTGCTAAAGAAAGCTGGGACAATATTGCCATTGCATTTGTAGAACAAAAGGTTCACCAATTGTTTTAAAAACCAAAATCTCAAGTTACTTTTGATAATCTACAAAACCTTCTTTTGAATGAGCTGCTTATTAGCCATATGCTACACCTGATACCCACCTCTGAAAATATAACAGTGGTTTATTAACTCAGTATAAATAATTTTAAGTGAAACTTTAATATAAAGCACAACTGAAAACATTCACAGGTATCCTCTGTTACAAACGGACCTTGGCATCAGAGTTTAAAACAAAGTAAAAAAAACTTGCATAATAGGTTTCAGTCTTTTTTAAATAAGAAAAATTGCACAAATTAGAAAAACTGTACATTCACACTTTAAAAGAATTCCAGCTCCCTCCAACCTAAATATCTCCTGGCAATTTTGGACCCATCTGAGAAGGTGTAGCCTGCCCAGTATTTACTCTGTCCTTCTGAAATCTGGACTACAGTGACAAATGTTCAATCACTACCAAGACAGGAGGGAAGCACACAGAAATGCAAAAATGTGTGTGTGCACTGCAGCCACTCAGCTAACGGAAGGAATGAGGAGGGTCCCTCCAAAGCAAAGCTGATTTCTCCACATCTGGGACTACGTGGGAACTCTACAGCTCTGGAGGGTGTAGAGAGAGCAGATCAGGCACAGGGCTGGCTGGCCTGTGGGCTGCAAACACTTCCACTTGTTGGGAAAAATCACCCCAAAAAGAGGACTCAGAGGTTTGCATACAGTAAAACAGAAAAATGCATGGGGAGGTCATCACCTCCAGCATGTAGCTAAGGAATGACACGTCTCTCAGTGCTGGGGAATGCAATTCATGAGCAGCTGGGCATTCTCTCTAAAAATACAGGAAGAAAAATTTATTCTATAGCTACTTTTAATGAAACAACACTTCTTCAGATGGGGGCACAGATTCTGCATGTTTGGTCTGTTTAATGACAGCTATGGCACATCTGCCACAAATACCCCCGAAACAGAAAGAATGTTGGAAGAGAATTCTAAAAGAAAACAGCAATTAGAAAGATATCCCAACAAAAAAAGACTCTAAGGAAATAGGCACAACTAAAAAGGGTTCTGTCAGTATTTCATACAGCAGATATTTTAAAGTGAGCAATCCTGTAGATTTAAGTATTTATGGGAATATCTGAGTGTCCTGAGGATGATAATGAACGCTCAGGTTTGGTATCCTATACAAACAAGACTGATTAATTTTTCAAAATAATTTAACGTACAGGTACAATACTCAAAAATTCTGAGCAGAGTAATTTACCTAAATGCTGACCAGTTGTAAATCAATCAATCTTTTATGAGAAGATCTTAAAAACATACTATAGAAACAAATCCTGTGAAAATGGGAAACAGCAAAATCTCATGGTAATTGCTTTTTTCCTCCTTTGGAAAGGATGTAACTAACTTAAATACATGGGCCGGTGTGGTTTGCTGCTAATCTATTATTTCTTAAGCACAACTTTACACAGAAAAGATTCTTAAGAGTATCATACACTACTGCTTATCTAAAGCCCAAGGAATTCCTAAATATTTCTGTTTTTCTTGAAGATTTATCCTGCCAGTTTTCTCAGTCTCAGCAGCAAATACAATCAAGTATAATATTTAATTTCTTCTAACATGGTCTGGCTTGTTTTAGCATAATTTGCAATCCCAGTTTTCTTTGACAATTAGAACTTAAATGTAATAATCACAACAGCAAAGCAAAACAGGACACTGCTTACCAGCATAAGCAACAGGAGACTCGGGATTTGGAAGGTGCTTACCTCCTCGGGGACAGAAGTCACACGGAGCTTTAACAAATAACAACATTTCTCTTTCATGAAGCAATGCAAGTTCAGTAAGAGTCAGTGTATGCCCAGTACACAGCAAGGAATACGAGGTACAGGTCTGGATTCATGGAACAGCTAACATGGCAAAGACCCTAACTTTTTATATAAGTGACCAAGGGACTTATTTTGAAACCTCCTATTCAGCAGAAAACCTAAAAATGTGGTCAGTTTTAAGTATGTCCTCAGTTCTACCAATTTGAGACACTGGAAAAAGCTCATGTGCTTTTTCTGAAAGCCAGGAGACAGCAACAGAATCTTGTTTCACAGGCTTGGTTTCAGGGCTATTTAGAATTAACTGTGTGCAACAGTGCCACCCATGTCAAGAATTTAAATTGGGCTGCAGCAGGAAAATAATCAGAAATTAAGACTCTTTGGCAAAGAATCTTTCCTGTGTGGGCCAGAAAGGCATTATTCCCTAACAAGGAAGGCAGAACTCCTGTTCTGCACCTTGAGATGGCAGAGTCAGCAGCCCTGAAGGCAGTACTTCACCTGTTGTGCAAAATTAGCTCTTAAAATGAGCCATTGCTTACAGGGTAACACCACCAAAGAGCTCCTGTTACTCCATTCTGCCAGCTGATGGTGGAAGGTGCAAACCCAGCACTGCATCCCAGAAAACTTCCTCACGGCATCCATCTACTCAGCAGTATCTGCGGCATCTCCTTTGCAGAAATGTTTCTGGGAGCAAAGTTTTATTTTAAAAAGTATTGCAAACACTTACGTAAATATTTGGATCTCAGACTTGTGCAAATCTGTGCTCGGAGCTGCCATTCCGGCTGGAGGCATTTCACAGCCATCTGGGAGCCTCCCGGGGGGGAATGACTCACTCTAGGAGAAGACTTGAAAAGAGGTGGGGCCAACAGTCTTCAAGAAAAGCTCAAGTAGTTACATTTGCAATAATTATCACTCAATAATGTTCAGAAGGAATAAGCAAATAATGATTAAGTTTGTGCACAGGCTAAGGGAATAAACTGATGCATTACATTGGTTTTGGCAAGCCGTTTGAGTCTAGAATGATCCTAAATACCCCAGCTGATCATCAAATTTTCCATATCTAATATTTTTAAATATTTGAATTTTATTGTAATATTTTTGTGCATTTTTTAACTTCCACAAAAATACTTCTGAAATTCAGGTGTGCAAAACTATACTGGGGAGGGGGTTGGGGACATGAAGTCATATTAAATTTTCTTATAAAACCTGTTTAAAAACTCAGTACAAATAAAAAGTGGCTTAAATCTACTTTTTAAAATGAAAATTTAGAAATAATTGATAAGAACTTAAAATTAGGATGAGCTACAGCCCTCATGAATTCAGACCTTCCACTCCCATTTTTCCAGAACCATTCCATTTCAGACTGAAATATACAAACGTTAGTAGCAATGCAATATGCTGCCATGTTAAAAATGTGCAGTATGCAAAATCACTACCCTCCTGAAAAAAAAGGCTATGAAAAATTCATGTTTCACTGAGGAAAAAATACTCTCAATAATAGCTATATCATTTCAAATGTCTGCGAGGCAGATACTACCCTACTACAACACCACATCTTCACTAGTATGACTTTTCCCCTATCATTCTACTACCTGAGTGATGTCAGTGTAAATTCAGGCACCATTAGTAAATTTTTGACCAAACATATACACAGCACTGACAAAGGAGTAAACAACCCTTCAGCTTACCAGTACATGTAAAAAAGACACTGACAAAATGGAAAATAATATTTTTTTTTATGATAAATTATTCCTATTATTTCCTCATTGCCCCGGAAAAGCGAAGAGCTAGACACTATTTACTCATCAATCCTTTATTCTTTTTTTTTTAAGGATTCCTTTTACTGCAATCCAACACTGTTTACTTTGTAAGTAAGAAAATGGTAGAACTAAGTAGTCATGGAAGAATCCTCAATGCCTGTGTCCCTTGCTGTCTCTCTCCCTGCGCTTTAACTCCTCTTTGTAGCAGTAGGAACAGTAGTTTTCAGTCTCGGGACGACCATAAAAGGAGCAGTTCTCCTTCTTACAGCGGTTCTGCTGGATGGAATATATCGGGCAAACTGTGCTTCTGCCTTGGGTTTTGTCGGTGTTGAGCCAGCTCTGAGGAGCGTCCTCGTCAGCATACTCCAAGCAGTCTCTGACGTCCCCGGTGTCGAAGCCGTTCGTGTAGGTGTGCGACTTGTGTTCGGCCGGCCGGGCGCAGCTCAGCGACTCCACCGTGTTCACCGTGCGCATGCCGGGCAGCCGCGCGGGGCTGTAGCTCTGCGACGACAGCGACCTGTTCTGCTGCGGGTACGTGGCGCAGGTCTTCAGGGTGCCCACCACCGGCTTGTAGGTGTCATCCTGGAAGCTCGATGGCTTGGAGTTGATGTCATGCAAATGGATGACACTTTGCCTTTGGACGGGGGGGGTATGGCTATAGTGGGCGGACACCGGGATGGGGCCGCTCTTCTTGGCACCGCCGCTGGGTGAAGAAAAGGACCCGGGAGTGGGACTCGTGCGGTCTTTAAATTTTAAAACCAGTTGAGTTGTATGGCTTTGAGGCAAGACGGGTGATGCCCTATCCTGAGGAGATGGTTCTAATTTTTCTTTTGAAAATGCTTCTGGCTCCAGTTTCCTACTAGAGGAGCCATTCAGCGCAGCCTTTTTCTCAGCTTCCTTTCTTTTCTGTTCCTGTTCCGCATTGAAGCGCTCCTGGGCACTGGTCAGGTAATAGCCGATCATCTCCTCGTGGAACTGATGCCTGTGACTGGTCAAAAGAAGACCAGCAAAAATAAACTTTCGTTCACCCTGCATGGCAGCTCTCAAAATATTTAGGCTGAGTTTCACGTCTGTGCTGTACTTCCATGGGTCAGACTGCTTGTCAGAGAAGGGTTTAGTGTTCACCTTTTCAGTGGGGGAGCTGCTGGCTCTGTCAGTCGGAGACGGAGTGGTCTTTTCAGACGGAGACGTGCTTGCAGACTGTCCAGATTCCTCTTTGCTCCCTTTGCGAGACTTGGACTTCTTCTCTTTCACTTTCTCTACTGTGTCACCATTTTTTCCATTCCCTGAATTGGCTCTGCTCATCTTCCCGTGCACCAGACCTCCAAGACCACCCATGTTCTTTTTCAGTTTAATTCCCAGCGTTTTACTGAGGCTTCCTATTTTGTTGGCAACTGAATCCGTCCTGGTTTTGTCTTTATCTTTCCTTTGTTTGTCCTTTTCTTTCTCTTTACCGTTTTTGCCGTTATTGCCATTGGAATTACTACAGATGGAATCTCGGTCTGAGTCCATTGAGTCAGCCAGAGACTGCACGTCTTCCCCAGCAGAAGCTGTAGGAGATTCTGGTTGAGCCAAAGGGGCCTGCTATGGAAAAAGAATTATAATTAGATACAGCAAATGTGTTTCATACAGAAATTGGTGCAAAAATACCCACCCCCAATTCAATACAGATTTTGATGCTGATTTTAAATACATTTTTAAATTTATGCACTGACATTTTTGACTGGATTCGTCACTAAATAAAACTTCTCTGGCTGTGCTTGCTATGTATTTTGCTTGTTCCTACGGGAGCTTCTGGCTCGTTTCAGGCACATTGGTAAAATAGAGGCCAGTCACTCAGAGGCTCTGTGAAAATCAGTGCCTGAGTCCCGGGGGGAAGCGAGTCCCCTCCTGGCCCAGTGAGCCAGGACAGGGAGGATGAGCAGTGCAGGCTGTCCCTCAGCCCATGGGAAAGGGCTGGGGAGCATGTGATGGAAGGGGAACGAGCTGCTGCTGAAAGCTGTGAGGGGGATACAGCACGCAAACCTCGTGCAGCACTATTTCAAAATTGATTATGTTCAAAACTCAGCTTATTTAAATGGACTTTTTATTTGTTTAGGTCTCTGGTGCATGAAAATCAAAGGTACAATGCACCAGAACTAAACAACTCATCTGAAACATCAGACATTAAACTCAAGCAAGTAGGCTGAGGAAGACAATGATAGGTATTTGTGTTTATTGGAAAAGCAATGCAAATAAAACTGGTCACAAGTCTGAGGTCCACTTCATATTTTAGGTAACATGACAGAACACCTCCTTTAAGAATGCAATAGCATGGATTCTCAGGCACTTTAAAGAAGATTCTATTCATGCACTCCTGCAGAACAGCCTTGCTATCAGGCACCATGGGGCTAAAATCTGCTAGAGAGAAATCTGAAACACTCAGCTGACTACAAGGACATGGGGAGGGGTAAGCTCTGTACATCTGTGTTCTTCTGGTATAGAAGTACCTGTCTGCCTCTGTCCCTAGGCACTTCCCATGTCCTCTCTCCCAGGAAACCCTGAGCACCCCAACTCTCAGCTGGGAGCAGATGTGTAATTCCCAGGGAGCAGAGGGGACAGTGCCACAGTGACCTGGCTGTGCTCATGCAGCAAATGAGCAGGGAGCAGGGAGAGGTAGCCCAGGTTCCACAAGGACTCACCACTTACAACTGCAGGACCATTTTGAATCTCCTTTTTCTGCTGAGGTAGCTACTATTGCAGAAACTGTAGAAAAATGGATTTTTCCCCTCTTGCAGCTTGTTGAAATACTTTCTCCTTTTGTGTTCTGTTTCTCTGTTCCAACCCCATCTGTGCAGGCTGTCTAAATCACCTCCATCCTCTCCTAGCAACCTTTTGCCTCCAGCCCAACCTCTCCATCTATTCAATCCAATTTGCAGAGAAATTTGTAGCTGACTCAGTGCCAGCTGGGCATGGTTCTAAAACAGCTCTCTGCTCTCTGGAAGGGGCAGGCTCCAGTTCTGTGCCAGTCCGTGGGCTTCTGTCAGCCACTCTAAACTGGGAGCTGTCCACAGGTGCAAATGCACTCTCAGAACAAAATTGGTGACCTAACAGGGGCATCAGGAGAGCAAGAAAAAGTTCTGAGAAAACAACAGCGAGAAAAGGTTTCTTTAAATTACACAAACAACTGAAAGATATAACATAAAAATTAAGCTAGAAGATACATTTCAGCAAAAATTATACAAGTAACTGTTATTAAAACAAATAACCAGAAAAATGTGTAAGCCTGATTGGCGTGAGTGAGCCATTAGCGACTGTCCCTGGTGGCAGGACACGGAGGTGTTTGCAGGCAGCCTATCTTACTGTGCCTTCTATCTCCCATGCTCTGCGACCAAGGGGGAATTTACCTTACCCGTGTCTCAGATGGGATGCGGATCCAGGTTACATTCATGTAGCTGTGCAGAAGGTTAAGCTTTGCCTCAAGGGACAGAATCAAACTAAAGATAAAAAAGAAGGGAACAAACGGTCAGAAAGCCTGAAAGAAAAAAGCAGTACTTCATAACAGGGAGAGATGTAACAGCAGCCTGATTGTGACTGCCAGCTGAAGGCCCCCCATGTCTCCTGCCATGTAAGCAGAGCACATGAACCAAGCCCTTGCTGCTAGCACCTCTCCCAGTACTCCAACAGGTACAGACATTTTACTGCTTAATACTGAAGTTACAGAAGGGTCTTACTTGGCCAGTCTGGTGTTATCATTGTCATCTTTTCCCCACTCCCAGTCTTTCCCTGGATCAACCGCAAAGTGCAAAGGCAGTAACTTGTGTTCAGAGTCAGTCAGGGGGATCACCGCTGAAGCAGAGAAGAAACAAGAATTGGGGTAGGGGGAACAAAAATGACAAAAAGAAGAAAAGACTCAGCTGTGAAAAGCAGAATTGCTGCTTCAAGAAGGGCAGGATTTGTGCTGCAGAACTGACTCATCTAGGGCACCACAAATGATTTATACTGGGCTCCATTTGCCTGTTTTCATGTTTGTGCAATAAAAGAGAGGTTAATGCACTGATTGCTCCTGGAGTGAACAATAGTCACCTATGGAGGAGGGGAGACCTCTGGAGAGAGCCACATGGCCATTTGTACTGTACAATCAACATTTCCTGGAGACAGAGCCATTAGAATAGCAGAAAGCAATAAAACGTCACGATATTCCTGCCTATCTCTCAGAATCTGAGATTCACGTGTTTGTTCATCACTTTGTCATTTTAGTTTAGTATCTTTCTACTGTCAAAGAAATAAAAATATATTGATATCAACATTAGAAACAAAGCAAGAGGAAGCTATGGTGATTTTGGAATCAAACTGGATTAACATACTTGAAGAGCAGAGATCAACATATTTATGGGTTAAGAGGTCAGCCTTTATTCTCTGAGTGAGTGCAGTGCAAAAGTCATTATTGTTCTTACAGCCCAGCAGTTTTGCTCTTCTGCTCCTTCCCCTCTCTGCTTGGGATCTGCCCTAATGACTCTGCCTCTTAATGACTCTGCTTTATACTCGGCATGCACAGACCACACTCAGATGTCACACAGGGTCTATCATACATCACCAGCAAGAGACTAAGAAATAAAGCAAAGCCAGTTTTAATTAAAGCCACCGTTTCACTTCCATTTGATTAGGAAAACAAGTAAAAGTTGTTGAGGGCCTGAGTAGGATCCTCAGCATGGTGCAGGTCACTGCTGCTCCTCTGACAGCCAATCAAAGCATTTACCTTTCTGCACTAGAACCCTTCAGGACTCGACCTGGGTATTCATTCCAGTCAATCCAAGGGGCAAAGAAAGCTGGAGAAGCCTGCCCCCCCACCCCCCCCAANCCCGGACACCGACCCGGACACCGAGCTGCAGCTCCCTGGGGAAACCCCGGGCGCACAGGCACAGAGCCCAGGTATGCAGTGTATTCTGATGCACTGCACCGTCCTGGGGCACCGGAACAATCACAAATGTGCAGCAGATGTGGCAGATGAACACACGTCAGACACTCCCTGGTATAATGTGAGGGCCGATCCTAATGAAATTATTGCAACAAAGAGGCTGGAATAACTGAGAAACCAATTAACTGAACACGTTTCACAAGGAAAACACGGATTTCGTCAATTAACTGAGTTACCAGCAGGCACTGACTGGACTGACATCTGACCTGGCAATGCAACACCTCAAGCAGTGAAAGAAAGAAGGCAACTTAGAGTAATGTTGTAAGTTTACAACACAGCAGCTCCCTTCTGGTAGCACCTGTTTTTACAGGAGCAGCCTGGTAAAGAACTGTGAATGTAATCCTAGGACAGGTGATGATGGAAACTTTGGAGCAAAGAACCGCCAGAGAGTTGAAGCAGTCTCTTTTTGGGATGGAAACTTCAAAAAGTAAATGCGACTTTCCTCTCTATGGGTGGCTTGAAACAAACTAATTTTCCCATATTTTTATTTTTGGGTTTTTTTCCCAATCAATTTTAAAAGAATCCTTTTTAAAGCTTGCTATTTCTACTGATACTTAAAATGCCTATTAAAAATGCTTAGCGATACTCCATTTTATTAAAATTACATAAGATTTCCCCAAGTTCCTGACAAAAAAAGTGTTTTTATGTCATAACTGCAAGTAGGGTCCATCCCATTCATTTCTAAAGGAAACCCCACAGACTGCAGCACCTCCCTGGCACCCAGCAGGGTCTGCAGCTTTGGTCGGTGTTGGTTCCACTTGGCTGTGGCTCTCAAACTGGAACTGCACTACTGCAAGCATGGTCTGCCAGCCCTGATTCCAACAGATGGGATCAGTGACAAGCAACAGCCACTGCTTGGTCTATGGCAGTTTGAGATACAGTGAGGACTCTGCTGCCATTCCCTAGCTGGGTGTGCTGCCTTCTGTGCTGTGAAAGAAGTCACAGCACTTCACAGCTCTTGTCCTCATGCCTCAAGTGCCACTATTCATCTAAAAAGAACAACACTTTAACCCTTTCTGAACTTGCCAGTTCAATAAAATGCTGACACAGAGACTGACATGGTGCTGTTCAAAACCACTGCCACACCTCTCACAGCGTTACTCAGACTGAGCACGGCAGCTTGAAAAGCTCCAGTGCCAAGGAAGCAACCTCACGGACAGGTGAGACCTAGTCTGTGTTTTCCATAAACAAAGACACAAAACATCTGCACTGGGAGAGCCTGCATTAATATAAAAGTACTTATCCGATTTAAATCGGACACTGGATTACAAAACCATCAGAATGCCAGGGGCTATGTGTAAAAAGAAGTGTCAAAATGTGTTTTAAATCCTCGACAGACAAGGGGATATGAGAATTTTCTCATTGTATCTAATTACAGCAATGTTTTAAATGATCTGATACAGGACTCTGCCAAAACAGAACTTCAAGCATTCCCATCAGTATTTATTTGACCACACATAGTTCTCAAATGCAGACATACCATGTCCTCCACTAGAGATCTAAGCAGCTGCTTAAATATGTGTGTATGTACCTGCAGTAGTTCAGATACCTTCAGATGCTGCTCCTGACACTTAAGAGTATAAATACTACAAGTTATGAATGGCCTGGCTCTCCAGGATGCTCCTTTTGAGAAGGGGCAGCTCTAAGCTGCATTCTGATAGCTCAAAATCCGCCCATGAGCTGAGGGCCCTGTGCCATTGCTGCTGACACTTGACAACTGTGGCTCTCCTTTGCCATGTGCCAGAGCTGCTCTGCTGACAAGGCGCAAACCCCAGGCGCTGCTGGAGCATCCCTGTGGCCATGTCCCTCCTGTGGAGGACAAAAGCAATGCTGTGGTTGCTGCTGGACTGCTGCAGTCTCCAGCAGCAACGGCCTTGGCAGCTACAGCTTCTCTTTATCCCTAAATAAATGCCAAATGCTCTCTGCTGCTCTACACAACTGAAGCCTGTGCATTCGAGGCCCTGAAGGTCACACAAAACAAACACCGCTTTGATTCACTGACCCTTCTAATTAACCTGGATTAACTTGTCAGTGAAAGTCAGTATTTAATGTTTCTGATGCTGTGCTGGATATCTGGTAGGGATTTCTCTCCCAGCACCTTTCCTGTGGGGATACAGGTATAGGAAGTCCCTACAGAAAAGCAGTTGCAAACCTCAAGAAGGGCATTTAATGTTATTGTAACATTATTGCCCTGGGGTACTGAAGGCAGATAGATGTGCCCGAGATAAATGAGGTTCCTGTCAGTTTGCTGATATTATTCCAGTTGTTAGAAAGGAAGAAATGGACTGTGCCATTGTCTTGTGATTAGGCCACTCAGATTCCTAAACATGCAGCAATAAAATTTAATGAGTATTGTTTTCCTTCTGACAGATAAATACATCTACAGGTATAAGAAAGTACTTTGTGCACTGTATTCAATATATATGGCAGCACTGCTGTATTTAAAGCATACCTTGTTCTCTCTGTTGGTCTTTTTGTTCCATGGAGACAAGAGCAGAGAAATGGGCCTGATCATAGGCCAGCACAAGAGGTGAGCAATGGCATCTGTTTGGCAGAACTTCAAGTGGCAAATAAATTCCTCCAAAAGGTATTGGTGCAAATGCTGCAGAGAAAAAGGAGATTTTTGCAACTATGTGAAAGAACAGACAAGACCTGTATAAACATCTGTGCTGCAATATCATCAGAGCTCCAAGCAAGCAGCCTAAAGTGGGGTAATCAATGCAGAAAACAGTCACAACAACAGGCAAAATTTCATTATAAAAATGTCAAGAAACATACCAAGAACCATAAGGAAAACCTTCTGTTCTTACATAATTTTCTTTGCTCTAATTGTTGATTAATAAAGATATTATGGTCTTATAACAAAATCTTGATGACTCTCACGCATGTAAGCAGAGTTGTAGCTTCCTGTAATGCTTCTAGGCAGAATTATTTTCTAATAATCATCAGTAAATACACTGTCAGGTCTTTTGGTAACATGCTCTGCTTATGCCTTCCATTAACTGATTTCTATAAGAAACATTACAAACATATTTATAGTCCACACATTTCATCCCACACATTGTAGATATCTGAATGCACATACACATGTATATAGGAGAAAGTTAAGGAATTACTCAAAAAAATCCTACAAGTAGAATTCGTATGGGATGCTCCATTTGGAGAGGTAAAGTTTTCCTTTGAAAGATTCTACACTTGTTTATATATATAATTATGGGAAACAGCCAGTTTGGGCAGGAAAACTCACTGTTTTTGCTTCCAATCAATTATTTTTCCTTATGTTTCAAAAATATGAGACTATTGCTGAAATATTTGCAAGATGAGTTCCCCTTGTGAACCCCTCCTTCTGGCTGTGACCAATGACTGCTTGGTCTTTCAGGTGTGTTTTTCAATAACCAACAGAATAATCTACAGTCATCACTTGTAGTTCATAATTTGCATTGGAAACTGAAATTATGCCATATTTTCCTGTGGAAGTAAATTTCTGTAAACTCCATCACCTGCTTAACATCGTCCTTTAATCAGCCAAACATCCCCCTTTAATGAAGTAACACCCTATCATGAATGAGGATTCTGTTGGTTCATGGTAGAAAGTGAGAAGAATTTAATGCTCTTCGTCCTGCTCAGACAGCATCCAGCTGGCTCCACATGTGGATCTAACATTTGTGTGCTCACATGTACAAACTGGATAAAACATTCTGGAAACTTTTGCATGAGAAGCTGAAAACGAGTCATTAGAAACAAAAATCCAAGATACACACATTTAAAATACACACTTAAAATTAAAGTTTTTCAAACTCAGATTAGATTGATTTCTACAGAGTTTTAAGGGGCACATAAATAACATGGCAAAATCAGAGCTTTGTTCACTTAGACCAGCCAGAAATATATTGTGTTTCGTAATTCGGTGTTTATCTAATTTAACTGCAAATATGTAGGATAAAGAGGTTTTCAGCAAGGCCTATATGATTATCCTGTATTTTTTTACTTTTATCTAATAGAAATGGATTAAATGGATTGAGCGCAGTTCAGTGTTTTCCTTTTCCCCCCCCCTTTCAGAAAAGGGCAGCAGCTCTGTCGTAAACACTGATACGTTACAGCTGGGTCTTTTGCTGGTATCAGTTTACAACTGATTTGATTTACAGAGGTGCAGGGATTTCCAATAGAAGCTCTTACCTTCTCCCCCTGAGTCTCGTAACATCGTGTCTGCTACTACAACAATCGGTCTTCTCAAGATATGGGCTAAGACAAAAACATGGAATTCTTCCAAGCTCTCATACACTGGATCTTCTGCATTGTCCACTCTGGAAGACACAGCATTGAGACTTTATGAACCAGCTTGAACCAACCATGAGACTTTGGTGGACCAGCACACACCAGCAGCTGTTTCTTCTTCATTGTTCCTTATATCCCCAACTCTTCTGAAACCCATATTTCAATCATTGAAGTAGGTAAAAAGTAAATGGAAAGGAAAATGCACTTCTATAAATAAAATAATAGCAGAGTATATGTAAAAAAAAAAGAAAGTTTTCCAACTAGTACCACTATGTTTTAGAACAGCTCCACAATATTCCAGATGGAAATGCCCAGCACCTTTAGAAGCCAACCTAGAAAGTCAATTTTCTACCAAACAGGTCATTCTTTTATCTGGATTGCAAGAAAAAAAATCTGTTAAAAGTCCCCACTTGTCTAGCTAGCCATTTCCAAACGCTGCTATGACTACATAAACAACTTAATTAATCTTTGGTTTCAGTTATCCCCTTTCTGTTTACCCATTTTAATGTCATTAATGTCAGTATCACATTTCAAAGCTTTGCCTCTGCCTGGAAAATATAAACAAACTAGATGGAAGAAGACTGAAAAATGGTAGGGAGAAGAATGAGAAAAGGTGAGAAGCAGACAAGAGTGAAGATGATAATTTACTGCTGAGTGCCACTCAAGAACACAATACACCCAGGGCACAGCTTTTGTGAGCCATGAGAAATAAAGGTGGGCAAGCTGACACAGGCACACTGTGAAATGGAGGCAGCACCTGTCCTCTTCCTGCCAGCTGTGCAGGGAACCTCCAGAAGTGACTGCTGCTCGCTTTCTGTGCATGTGAACAACACTAACAGAGCAGAAGTGCCTGGACAATGCTCCAGAGTGTGTGGGACAAACACAGCAACATCTCAGAGGTCTGACAGCATCCAGCCCCTCTCTGGAACTTCACTTTTAAATCTTCCATCCCAGCCTAGGACTGTAGCAGGGTGGAAATACTGACCAGCAGGGTGGGGGCAGGACATACACTGCTCAAGCAGTGAGACACCTCTCCTTCCCTGGATGCCTCCTCCTGCTACTCAGACACATCAGGTACAATTTCAAACCAACTCCCCACATTGCAATTTCTTCCCCTGTTCCTTACTAAACTCTTCTCCACAGCTGGCTGTGACAGCTTTTCAGCATTTGCTGTCAATTCTGTCACCTCAGAGTAATCTGTCAGCCGAAAGCAACTCGAGGGAATCATGTTACTGGCAAGACAATATGCCAAGAAGATTTCCAGCTATCTTCCCACATTAGTATTTCCAGCCTATCAGTCCTAATTTTTTCCTTCAAATCCCCTAATTATTCCTCATTTCCTAGTTAATGAGGTTTCTAGAAGTGAAAGGCACATTCCAGATACAGCTGTTATCAGAGGGATCTCTATCCCTTTGATCAGCTGATGCCATGCCTGACTGCACTAACTCCAAAATTCCACTGGGCTTTTTTGCTCTTCAATATCACATCCCCATGTTGCTTGATTCCCTGTCTCTGATCATATTCACATGTTTCAAACCCTTCTCTGCTATTACACATTCCACTGCTCACTGCCACAGGATCAGAGTGGCTGAAGTCATAAGGGAGCTCTAGGGAAGCCCTTACTCAGCCCCTGCTCCATCAGGGCCCCCCAAAGCCCTGGATTGTGTCCAGACAGCCTTTGGGTACCTTCAAGGAGAAACAGTTCACCAGGAAACCTCTTCAGTGCTCAATTTTCTACCAGCACCGCCAGTAATTCATGTGGCCTGTTTTATATTATTTCACTGCCACTTGCTGAGGATTCAGTATGAGTTTTCCTAAAGATTAATGAGAATGAAAAATCATCATTAACAAGTATCCATAGCAACCTGCCACATCCTTTGATCCACTGATCATTCCACTTTTTTCAGGGATCTTTTATATTAATAATGCTGGCTACATGACCATGAAAATTGAGGACAAAATAATTTTGTCAATAAAACGCGAAACTGAAGAAAATTTAAGAAACTGCAATTATTTCCTCTGTTCATGTAAAGCTAACTTTAAATAATGAAATCCACTTATATAAGAGCACGTAAATCTGCATTGCAGAATCCTGCTCAACCAGAGCACTCTGACTAAATAAATTATCTTGATTCTAAGAGCAAATTGCTAATAAAAAGAAAAACAAATAAAAATAAACATCTTTGTCTGGCCTACAGGACCACTGGTACCTTCAGTCCAAACACAGCAGACACCATCTCAGCATTCCAAAGACACTCTCTCTTATGGAAAATCCGATTTGTACTAGAGCCAGGAATGAAAGAAAACATCTTTCAAAAAGCTGGAAGTGAAAAGTCACCTACCCTGCTGTTCCACCTGGCTGGCTGCTGCTCTCTCGCCTGTAAACTCTGAGCAAGAGCTGTTCTCATGTCCTTGGATTTCCTTCTAGCAGCTCCCTATGGTAACCTTGCTTTCCTTCCCCACACACAGCTCCAGGTTTTCAGTCCAACAGACTCTAGCACCTTTTCCCAGTTCAGGACTCATTTTGGGATTCACACAGAGCAAGAGACCAATGCCGTCACACAACTGAGAGGCACTGAAATCACATGGTAGGGATCAAGTTTTTCAACCTGGTAATTTGCCAGAAGCAGGAGATCAGAATGATATCTGAGTTCAGGGCTCAGTTTGCCTCCATTCCATTTCTGAAACCTTTATTTTCTGGCTCAGCAATCCTCAAATGAAAACCAGCACAAACCACATCTGCAGCTGTAGGTGTAGGAGCCTCTCCTTTGATTTCCCTACAGTGTTTGTCAGCAACGGGCTTCCACTCAAACACAGGAAATTGCCCAGTAGTGGAACATTCTCCTTCATTCTTCAAGGAAAAAAAGGTATATTGAGTTGACTAAAGGAAAGGAAACACAGAATGTGAATGCTTTGGGTTCTATATTTGAATCACCGCAGCAATTTGGCTTGTGCTTAGCTTCAGTGTTTTATGTGAACTGAAAATAGGCCACATAAAAAGAGCTATCAGCCTTTAGAATCAACAGCTAATAATCAATAAATATGTTATAATGAACCATTTGTATCTGCACCCTGTAACTGCTGCAGACACGGAACAGTTTGAAAGAAATAGCACTCCTGTAACAGACACCAGATCAAAAAAAAAAAAATTTCAGGGCGATGTCTTGTTAAATGGTCTAAACTAAATTCTGTACAAGGTGAGGGCCTTGCAAAGCTACAGGAGCTGTGTACGAAGAGCTGTTTGTTGCAGCACTCTGAATACCAAACCAAGCCCAAAACCTCAGAGGACACTTGCATTTGAGAGGTACTTCCTGTTTAAATGCTCTGGGTTTCTGCCTCAAGCTCAATTCCAACGACACACCGGAAGATTACAGCAGTATTCCCTCCCTCCTTCCCCATTTTAAGTCCCTTGAATTTATAAGAGAATACCAACAGCACAGACACAGCGAGGAGGTGACAATAAGTACAAACACCATCCACTTCCAGGGCCTGTATGAGCTCAAACCACAACAGCACCTGGGTTTTCAACACTGAATCACAACAGTGATATTCACTCTCACATGAGAACACGCTCTGGCTGACAAATGCACAGTGAAGGAAGGGGTTGGAATTTTCTTTTGAGCAGGATGGTAATAGTTAGGTTCTTAACAAAAAACAGGGTACCAGACACTTTTCTTTTTTTCAGTGCAGTTCCTTCAATTCAGTGCCCCTGCTTTTGCTTGTAAATGGAGATAAATGAAGAAATTATGTTAATCTAGGAATTCATTTTTTATATTTATGAGAAAATGTGCAAATCTATTTCAAACCAAAGGTCTGCTTCACATGCTGGAAAGAAAAACTTAAGAACCAGGTTTTTCTGTGCTTCCTTTTTCTCTTTGAAAATGTAGTGACAATTGCTGATCTCCTTTGCATGTAGTTCACTCTAAAAAATAACTAAAAGAAGTATTCAGGTGAATGAGGCAGCCCAATTCCAGCCTTAGGTTTGTCACTGAATTCTTTTGAAGCAGATACAACTTCTGATGCTTTAGCTGATTCTGACACCAAAGGAAAACGTCTCATCTACAGTTCAAAGACTGATGTGCAAGCTTGCTTAATATAGCACCTAACTAGAGGACATAATATACCCCATCTCAAAAATACTATTTTGATATTCCTTTTCCTTGTCAAGGGCCCTACTTTGAACATAGGCTCATTAAACTGAAAATATAATTCATTCTGCCACATTCATTCTGTCTTTGGAATGAATGTAAAGACAAGTATACATTCACATCTTTAACAGGATAGGGATTTCTTGCCTGATCCATCTTCCACTATTTCAAATAAAAAATTAACTGTTGGCTATTTGTATTTACTTTATTTTGATTGAAAAAAAAAAAGATAAATGCAAACCATGATGAGAAAGTTATTTATGTATCAGTACTACTCCCTGTGCAGGTGCCTGGGAACTGAGGGTTGACTGCATGGCAAAGATAACATTTGTGGGCATCTCTGACTACGAGGTACTGAAAATATGTGGTACATGGAACATACAGAATGAAAAAGAACAAGTCAGAGAAAATTTGGGCTGAATGACCAGCTTTAACAGAAATATGAACTGAACTGAAACGTATCAATAGGAAAATATCTATAGACATAGGAAACAAGCTAGAGATTAGAATGATTTTTTTTCCACTTCAGAATAGAAGAAAATGAGATGCACTGTGGCTGTCTGAGAGTAACTTTGTTACTCTCATTGTGCTGCATGTCTTATTTTATACCACCTTACAGTATGTTTTATACTTACCACCACACATAATTTTCTCCAGGGGAAAGAGTAGGTAGAGAAAATTATCCACTAAGCAAACATTAATTTTTTTTTTTGTGATAAACAGGAGACACAAAAATGAAAGCTTCTGCATTCAGAAGGCTGGTCAATAATCCTGTCCTTTGGGGATAACTGCACGGAAAGCAGAGGGATGGTTTATCACAGTGGCTATTTAAAGCAGATTCTATATGTGGGTCAGGGGTATTTACATGTTGTAGATATTGTTTCATCCCAAACCTTTTCACAAATATATTTCTGAAAGGAAGCTGAATGATACTGCCAACAAGCTTGCTGCACAAGCAAAGCAATTAGGATTTATTAAACGCAGACTCTTTTGGACACAAAGTAACCTTAAGTCAGTGTGGTACAAGAAAACATCCCCAAAACGCTAAAACGCTATAATGGGCTATTTGGAAATTCTGCCGTGCCAAAAGAGCACAACCTTTGCCAAGGCACTTGGTGGTGCTGCCACTTCACTGGGCAGTGCTGTGCTGTTCTCCTCCTGAGCAGAGGCCCGAGAGCTGCGGGTGGCGTCACTGCGCACTCACCCGCCCCCGGTGCCGCCGTTCTTGCTGAAGTGCGTGCGCGGCTCGCTGGACGCCAGCTTGAGCAGCTCGTTCCACTCGCGCTCCCACTCCTCCTCCGTGTACACCAGCCCTGACTGGGGGCACAAGGAAATGCTGTCACCACTCTGCTGACACATGCTGGAAGGAAGCACAGCTCTGCAGCAGTGCTGACAACTCACTGGAGTTTCACACATGACTCAGTTCAGTATCTTGGACAGTTAATAGTTCAACGTTTCTACTCGGGTGAGAGAATAGTAACTTATTAAAAAAGATCTAAAATACCAACTGTAGACTTCTCATATTGCACTTGTTTGCCTTCAGGACTACTCCTGAAATTGACTTTTCTAGCCGCTGCTTAGGCACAGGCATCATCAGGAAATAGTAACATGCTAGAGGTACAGCTTTTAATAAAAAGTCAAACCTAATTTACAGATGATTTTAGTTATAACGCTTCCGCTCAATATTTGGCCACAGCTCTAAAAATCCTAATTCATGGTTCTGGGAAATCTTTCCTAAATGGGGTCCTCTCTCTTTTGTGGATTTCATCCACTCATTTTTAACATTTCTCATTTAATTTGCTGCAGGTTCCAAGCGCATCTTAGACCTTTTAGGCACAAAATTCTGCATCATTATACCCACAAAGCTGCAAACACATTTGCATTCTGGTATGAAAATTTCAAATACAAATTTTGCCATACAAAATGGCAGCACAAGGAATTTGATAGCAATCAAAACTTCCACAGCAAACTTCAGAAGAATGCTTGTAACCCAAAATGATATTAACAAGGCTGTCTTTGGGCATACAAACCTCTTTATTCTGCTGAGTCTGTTGCCATCTCCATCTTCTCTTCAGTGCTTCCCTTTCAGCTCCACTTCTCATCATAGTATAGAGGGCTTTCCGTAACACAAGGTCCCGGTCGTGAAACCCCCACATCCCTAAGGCAGCACAAGATGACATCCAGTTTTCAAGAAGCCACAGCGAAATAGAAATAGCTAATACATAATCGAAGATTCTCCCTGGCAAATACTTCACTCTTTATTTTTAAGGTTTCCAAAAGAAAGAGTCACTGCAAGTAAGCTAATGAACAACAATAGGGAGTTCTAACACATCTTAAATTTTGATTAAGGAATGACCAAGAATTTGAGCTGGTTCAGTGTTTGCTTGCAGGCAACTCCAATGTTGCTGTAAGCCATGGGATATTCAGTGGACAGGTTGGTTTTGGCTGCAGCTGCCAGCAGGCACGAGGATGTTAATGAGCACTGCAGGCACCTCTCGGAGTCACAGACGGTGCCAGCCCCCAAAGGCTCCAGCTCTTACACAGCAGGAAATCTCCTTTGCTTCAACACCCAAATGAAGAGACAAGCACTCAAGATGATAGAAAGTCTAAAAATACAACCAGCCACAGGCTTTCAAGTTCATTTTAAGATAATGAAACATCTTTATAATAGTAACCTACAGCCAAAGCAAGCAGAGCTGTTTCCAGTCCTGCGCCTACAGACGGCCATGTTTCAGTCACCACCTAGTCAGCTGCTGGGTTCTGGTCAAAATACTCCAAACATTTGCAGTAATTAACATACAAAACTAAGTACACAAAGATGAAAAGATGCTTGGAAACAGCAAAAAACTCTTTTCTTAATAAATATTTCAACAAGAGGAGTCTCTTGAAAATACTAAAAATCCCAGTGTTTTTTTAAAAATCCCTCTTTGGAGTAATTCTGGTGATTTTAGCAACTGCAAAAACTCTAACTTTCCTCATAATAGGTTAGGATGTAGAATGCACATTAAAGACTTTCAGCTTCACAGGTTTCTACTAATTTGCAGAAAGGCTTAAAAAATCTCGTATAGACAATTAACTAATCAATTGGAAATTATTTTAATTCACCCCAAATGCTGTTTCACATATGCTTAAATCCTACAAGGAACTAACAGAGATAATAGCTTGGCACTGCACTCTTGAAACAGCAGAGAACTGTTTGAAGAAAATCAAGAGACTGAATGAAATCCCTTGCACATAATGAGGACAATCCTGAGGAAGCACCTGGAATTTGCCTGTTACAGACCTGTTAGGCCAGGAACACAAAAAATACAAGGAAAATACAGATCACTGGTGTTTGTGATACATGGGTTTGGATACTGGTCCAGTTATACTTTTATACCCTGAGAAACCTTTTCCTTTCCTGCCTGAGGGAAACAACACCACAGCAAAATACAAAGGACGTATTTCACTCCAGAAGAAGACTTTTAATGCAAATCTTTGTGTTTTTGAGCTTTGGCTAGAGGAGAGCAGTGACTATTTCTGGCAGAGAGCTTCCTGCCCAGCCTGCCCCTTACCTAGAGAGGCAGCATGCAGGAGGCAGTTCCCATCGCCCGTTGTGGCCAGAGGCAGCAGGCGCTTGCAGCTGGTGCACACCGTGGACCACCAATTGAGGCGCCCTGCAAAGGAAAGGGCAGTCACAGGGAGAGCAGCCCAGAGCAGGAGCAGCGCTCTGTGCTTACAAGAGATTACAAATGAGGCAGATAAGCTATTGTCTACACAGATCTCAAAAAGAAAAGAGTACCTTTAATGAATTTGCATCTTCCAGTCTCTCATACTGGAGATGCTGCATCCAGGGATGGATTTCCAAGGTGTTTGTTGCTTTAATACCATGATAAGCCTTGCTGTCAAGTTCCCAAACATAAACGACATTGGCCTCCCACGTGCATGTGACAGTACATTAAGGTAATAAAAGGAATTTTCTTTTGTCAAAAGACAGATTAATATGTATGTGGTAAGCAAGATATGTTGCTATGAAGGTAAGTTTATTAAGTCAATTATTTCAGTCGCATTGTTTCCACTCATTTCCCATAGTGTAAATCATTATTAGATCTACTAAAACCAACAGCTACACTACCAAAGAATTTAAATGACACCAAAGCATAGCCCGAGGTGTAGTATAGAATGTGGCCTCTCTCTTTCGGGAATACTTAGAGAATCACTTATCCATCATTGCTATGTGAAACATGTTTTACAGATTATAAACCAGAGATAGATTCTGGAAAAGCCTGGGAAAAGGAGAGATATTCAGTGAAGAAATAAGTCATGAAGACTATCACTGCCTAAGCCCACACTACAAGTAAGTAATTCCTGGCACTCAGGTTGCCATGTGGTAGCAAACTGGAGTGTTAAGCCTTGGTTAAAAGGTCATGTGAGCACTTCTAATAGAAAGAAAGCAAACAAGGGCAATTGTGTAACATCTCTGGGGATGAGGAAGATCAGATGATTAACAGGGATGAGTAGAACTGGTACATTTCCCAAGACTTGGCAGGTCTGTGGGTAATGCACAAGTGAATAATTGAATGAATAATGCAAAAGGCAGACTTTTTCTCCCCCAGTTTCTTGACCGGGAAGCTGGGAGGAAATAGCATCTATATATTTATACAGGCAGTCTTGCACTTAAGGTTAAACCCCAAAAGAGAAGGAAGTTCAAACAATAAATAAATGTCTGCCCATTAATAAGTTTTCATTACAAAATTATATTGAAGTTTATTTGTAACTACAGGTAATACACACTTGGGGAAAAATAGTGTAGCAATATTTACTATGTACCCCAGTTATTTGTTCTGGGTCCTAAGAACAATGGAATTAAATTGCAATTAGTCTCAATGGGTTAAGAGCCCCACACTGTAGAGATGCACAGCAGATCAATAAGCACATCTGATAATCCTCAAATGATTTTAGCAGCTGGTTTGCAAACGCACAACATGTCAGACTAGGCTTATTGAGTTCTAAATTAAATATGCAATAAAGGAAGCTTAATTTAAAGCACTATTAAACAGCCTTTGGAAATAACAAGATCATTTTTAGCAACTCCTGCATCTGTGAAATAACAACTTGCCACCTGTTTTTAGCAGAATGTTTTGGAGCAATCATATTCAGCAGTAAGTTACACCAAGGTGCAGCGTAAAGCTTAGTTAGAAGGCCTAAAAACAGACAGACCTTAGGTAGGACTTAAGGAAATGATGAGTGGCATTGCTTTGCAGATGAACTAACATCTCTGGGTAAGAAATGCCAAAGTCTGGTGTTTATGCATCTTTTGAGTAACAGGTGGTTTCACTAAAAGTGATCTTCCGTCAAGTGCATTCCGCAAAAAGCGTCTGGGGCCTGATTAACATCACAAAGCTTATGGCTGACTGAAAAAGCAGCAGGTATGGGTTTATTGTTGGATTATAACCAACAAGTGGTGCATTTTCATTTTTCAAATCTAATGCTTATACTGGGTACCTTAAGGGAAAAAACAGGAAAATGGGGTTTAAATGAAAACAGAGATCAAACATTTCCACAACTTTGTGGAAATTGGTTTGGGGGACATGAAGCCCAGGCTTAAAAGCATATCACTGTTTACTTTGGTGGTAGCTTTCTAGAAAACACAAACATGAGCACAGAAAGGAAAGCGTAGGAAAAGAGTTCTTGGACTTCCATACAGTATACCTGTACTATTTGTACTGAATTATATTTCAGCACTGCAATAGAATTGGGTTTTCTTTCTGTTAAAAGCACTGTGTTCGTCCAGCCATTCTTCTGCCTGTACTGTTTTTAAAACAGCACTTTAGTACAGCAGAAGTTTCCATAACATCTCTCTTTGTGTCAACCCACACATTAATAACACACAGGAGAGCACGTATCTATAATGAAATTCAACTTGCTGCAGCAAAACATTTAGAATTACGGAATTGCTTTCACACAGACTTCATTTAATTTTACCAGTACCTCGAGCCATCCTCTGGTGAACCACAGCGATTCCTGCCACAGCTCACAGAGATCAGTCTGCCCGTGCCTCACAAGCTGACCTCATTCCAATTCTGGCAATTATCAGCAGCCAAATTTACAAGATAGACAAAACTTGAAAATGTTTTCATGAATGTGATGCATTCGATCCTTTCCAAGGAATATTTGGAAAGCAATCATATTAAGGAGTAAATAACACACTGCAGCAGTGGGGAGTAAGTAAATCACATTTTCTCTGGGCCTTTCCCTTATCTCACACAGCACTTTGCAGTAAATTGGGAATTTTGTCCTGAGTTTCCATACAGATAGGATGTAACCAGGACTTGCTGTCACATAGAGATGTCAAGGTAGCAAGAGTTTAAACATATTAAGAAACCCATAAACACTTTTACAGACACCCAGTTCATATGGTCACTGCAGAACCCACATGTGACACTTTAGTGGCAATTCTGCTCTCCCAGTCTAGGCTTTAGGAGTAGTAAGCTCTTAGTTCCTAGCAAATTTCCTCCTCCTCTGCCTAATCAGCTTCTTTCCTATTTCTTTTCTCTTGAAATTTATGGCATTATACCCAAGCACACTCCCCTCTTCCTTTAACAACATTCCCGACCTCAGATACAAAAGCCACTGCTATTTGGTTTGAAATAGATTTTAGGATCTTTGCAGGGAATGCACCTCATCTTCTCATTTATGTCACTGACCAAACAAGCCATAGTCAAACTGTTGGTAGGAGACAATAAAATATCTAATACTATGCGGCTTTCCTAATAATTAATTCTCTTCATATTCAACAAATAAAATAGGCATGAAACTGAGTATCTTTACATCTAAAAGACAAAAGGTTAGTTTCTGTGAAGCACTACATGATTTTCTTAAGCAAACTGTTTGATCTGTTTAACTTGAAATACAGTTTAATACAGAAATAAGTGTTTCTCAGAAAGTTCCAGTTTACTTGAATGAAACATTCACAAAGTAAACTAAGTCTGTGTAGGCTACAAGGCCACCTGTGATCAAAACCCTGAGTACTTCAAATGGTCAAACCATCTCCTTTCCAGGATGCAAAAGGCTCTGGAGATGAAGGCACTTTTCCAGTGTGTGTCAAGTTACTGCCCTAATTAATGTGAAGAAAATTAATTATTTATTCTAATTTTCAGAGAGATGTGAGAGAGGAATGCTAAGAGGCAGCAAATCCCATAGTTTCTGCAGCCATTTCAAGTTCAAAGCCAGCCAGCTCTGTATGGATTAGAGGATGTCAGCTCTAAATTCACATATTCTCTGATTTTAAGGTCAGAAAGCCTCTGTGATCCCCTAGATCATACTAGACTCTGAAGGCCGTAATTGCACTGAAGCAGGTAGGTCATCAACGATGGTACTGTACCAAGGTCTCTTCTAATATCTCTACAGAATTTGGAGGGTTTGGCAGAGCTGCCAGAGGAAGAATTATCCAACTTTTTCTAACTGTCCTCCTTGGTTAGCTAGTTCTTAGAGAAACTGGGTATATTATCTTCATAGGTGACTTGCAGTTTTCATGTTTCATAGTTGTCTGGCAGTATTCCTATCTTATTTTACACTGCTATTTCTCCCAGAAAAAGGCCTTCTGAACACTGCTTGGGGTTCTTTTGGTTGGTCGTAGGTTTTGTTTCTTTTTCCTCAAGTATGTACTGTTTGAAACTATTATCTAAATATGTCTGGCTTTTCAATTTCCAAAGCCAAAAAAAGAGCACATGACAGCACCTCACAAATACTCAGTGGGACACCAGATTAGCAGAGCTCCTGCATCAAAATGGAGCTGCACTTTTTCAGTTTGGGCTCTCACAGGGCACCGGGCTTGGAGAATGAATCTCAGATCAATCTCAGTGTTACACAAGCCAGCAGAGCAATCCACGCACAAAGAAAGCAACAGTCTGTCCCATATCCCACAAGCGACCATGAAATCTGATTTTACAACTCTTTTTTATCACTAGGGTTGGGCATTTCACTATACAGATGTGTTCATTTCATGCTTCATTAGCACTCCTGTTGTTTCATAAAGCACCAATACTAATTTTAAATAGATTTCCCCATATCCTTCAAAATTGGCTTAAAATTTTAAACTACTAATGGATGCGAATTAACATTAATTTTAAATATCTACACTTTTCCCCCCATGGCAATAATGAAGTATTACTTTAAAATCATGTAGTTTTTCATGATAAAAAATAATAAATACATAAAATACATATCTAAAAACTATTTTCTCAAGCTGCAATAGAAATTGAAGATGTTTCCTTTCACAGTCACTGGAACGTAAGTTCCTCATGGGAACTGGAAGTACAAACTCCCTCTGACCATCCAGACTCATGTCCTTGTCTTATTGCATGACTTCCCCATCAGTCCTTTCCTTCCTCTCCCCATTTCTTTGTTTTATTAACTAAATTTGCCCATTTTCTCTATAATGTTTTAAAAGAAACAGAGGATTGGGATATGAGTAATTTGGCAAAGAACACAATAGCTGCATTTACTCTCTGGCTTTTATTTCCCAGGCAGGATGCGCAAGCTTTGGACATGAAGCAGGATTAGAAATGCCAACCCAAATGTTGGATTGGCCTTCTATTCCCACCCACATGTTGGATTGGCCACCTATGAGCACCCACGGTGTCACCCAGTGCTGACAGACACCCCAGGTGCCACCCACCTGCTTGCTCCAAGGCAACCATGGTGGCCTGCTCGATGAGGTCACGCTCAATGAAGCTCCTGAAGTCCTCGCTGTACACGCTCAGGTCTGGCAGCTGGAATGTGTAGATGGGCATCTCCAAAGGGAACTGCTCATTGCTGCAGTCATTTGCTACATGTGAGCGAGCAAGGGAGACTATGGCGGAGCTGGCATGGGAAATCCCTCTGGAAAGACGCTTTTCTGCACAGAAACCAAAGAGAAGTTACAGCCTTGTACCACTGCATAAAAGGCTGGCAGTGCCAAGGCTGGTGAACGCACATTCGTTCCACTCGGAATTTATTCCATGTCTTGTTTGCTACCTTTTTCAGGTTATTTCTCTACTGTAAAAGATTGCTCGTTCCTATTACAGGTCCCTTTGCCAAGCCAGAAGAACTTGACCCTCTCAGCAAAAAAGATCAGCAGTAAAAGTAACAAAACATGAAAGACAAATAATCCTGTACATTTTTTTCTTGATGTATCTTAAGTTCTCGAAGATTTATTAAAAGAAAAATTTATTGACAGACAGATGATAATCAGTAAAGTTTTGAACTCCTAATTAAAGCTTACTTTAACATAACTTTTCATTAACAGTGTTTTTAAGACAACTCAAACCAACTAATGGTTATTTAAAGTTAACTGTCTTGCAGTTTGTGAGCTTTTGTTTCTCTAATGGATCAAAGTCTTTCTAATTCTGAGAGTTAAACTGCACTCCCTAAATTATCCTAAATTGAGGGAGAGAGTAGAAGGTTTAATTTTGCATTTCTTTCTTCTCCCTGTACATCTCAGCTAAATCCCCTAAGCACGGGGGCACTGAAATACAGGGCAGCACCTCTCTGTGTGACATCCCCTCACTGCCACTCCGTCACCCCTGCCAGCACAGCCCACCCTCCCCTGCTGGCTGCATTCTCCACTCCTTGGTGCAAACCAAGGTGCTCCTTTCCCTTCTCTGCTCCTCCCTGAACACCCCTATGTGCACCTCTCAGTCAGAGGTGGCTCTCTGACCAGGAGATCCACAGCTACACACCTGTGAGCTGGCAGCCAAATTCCTCTCAGTCCAGACGGTCAAAGCCAGACGTACCCCACACTACCTACGGCACCCACTAAACATCAGTGCGAGCTGTATCCCAAAGAGGCTGAAGGGACATGGTTTTATCAACTGTGCTGCTCTTCCTCCCTATATTTGTATGCAGTGCTTTAAGGAGTCATAAGAAGCACCACAGTTCCTTTTATACTGATGGGAGTCAGCATTTTTTAAAAAGCTTTACTGAAACTCCTAAGTACTGATGCTATTTCTTTTTAATAGGAGGGAAGAGCCAGCAGGAGAAGGGAAGCCCTTCTGTTCATTTAAATGGCTGCACAGAAAACCATCACCAGGCTACTGTTATTACCTGCCTACATGACAAGCTGTCAGACATGCAGATTTATTTTGGTGCAAACTACAGCTTCTTGAGAAATTAATAGAAAAAACCTGAAGCCAAACAGCTGGAGGGGGAGAGAGAGAGAGATCTGAAATAAAAAGCGTAAGAGGTCTGCAAACAAAAAAGCAAATTCTAATGCTTATCATCTTGTAGTGGAAATTAACTGTTAGAGAGGTAGCTGACTAATTTTCTTAAGGTTTCAATTTCTATTCAGCAGGGGATAGGAGGCTGTTTCTGTGGAACCATAAAAGAATGAAATTTTAAAGCTGAAAGTTATTCATAGTCTTTATACACCCTATTCACACACTATGAGTATGACATACGTTTTTTTAAACCTGTTTGTTTGTTTCAGTAAGCATAGAAAACTATATCACAATGGTCTGTGACACCCCCTAATTAACTCCTTTCATGAGTACCACAGGACAGCTTGGGGACAAGGTATTTTACTTTAATCACACATTTTAAAGAATCAACTTGCAGAACTGAGGGAGCTCACAACCACCAAAACATAGGGTCTAGCAGCAGCTCTGAGCCCCGTGACAATGACACGGCCTCCCACTCTCTGCAGCCAAGCACAGCTCCCAGGCAGGCAGGTCCCCCGAAACCCCACAGAGGAGCTCTCACCTTGGGCGATGTCATCCTGCCTTTGCAGGCAGGGCCTCTCAGCCTTGGTCACCTGGGGAGGCTGCTCTGGCTCCTGCTGCTTGTAAAACCTGCCCTCGTTGAACACCTGGGGCAGGTTGGCCGTGTGCACCTGCCGCAGCTGCTCATAGTCATTCAAAGCTGCCGTCAGGTCCCAGTTCTTGCCTGCAAAACACCAAAGGAACCATCTGCTGGGAACCTTTGTAGAGAGGTTACATATAGAGTCCCCAGCACCCTCCCGGGGCCCAGCCTGTGGCATCCCAACACAGCAGCACCACAGGAAGAAGGGTCAAAGCCAGCTACCTTTGAGTAAAAGGCACCAACCACTGCTCTCCTCTCAAGCACAAACCCCAAATCTGTGATGTTGTATCACAGGAGGTGATCAAAGCCAGCACTTCCCTTGCTCAGGTTCCAATCAAATGGCTCCAGAAATCTAACATTTAGGATAAGCTCTAAACCCCCCTGAGAGTGAGCAATAATTTGCAGTTGTGTGGTTGCATTAATAATAATAAATAGGAGCAATGATGGAAAGACAAGAGTGATAGTGTCATAGTCCTAAAGAGTGAGAAACTTTCATACAGCTAGAATGCAAACATAAAATACTTTAGATCCCTTTATCTCACACATGAGAGAGAACTTGCTCTCAGGGATTATATGAGCCTTTTAGAAAGCAGGTAATATAGGACAGTGCTCTGTAACAAAACCTGCATCAAGAGACCCAGCCAGTGTGGTTCCATGTCTGTGGGAGCTGCTCGTGGAACCTGTCAGCACAGAATCCTCTAAGGGATTTGCTTCCACCTATATGCATGAGTCTGTTTAGTACAGGTGCTGAAACAGGATTTGTCATTCTCAAAAAACCATGAAAAACATGTTGAGATGTTTGCCTGATATTTCCAAAACAATCCTGCTAAGTTAACGTACTGAGACGTCTACCGTTCTCCAAGTATTAGTTTCTAACTGGAAAATTAAAAATATTTAATTACAAGAAAAAGAGACCCTACAAGTTATATGAGATTTTTCAGAGCATTCCACAAGCACTTTTCCTGGCAATTCAAAAGTAACCTGATTCTGACTAATACATGATTTATTACACGATGGAAGATTGTCATTTTATGTACTTTGAGAAGCTACATTACCTGAGCAGCAGTTAAAGATAACTTACTTGCTAACAGCAAGGAGATAAGCTAAATATAGTACAAAGCAGTTTTAAACAGATAAAAGAAAGCCTTTTACTGTTACAGTCATATCTGTGAAAAACAAAAACCTACCTGAAGAAGGAAAAAAAGAGCACAAACAGCTGGTACCTACAGGTAACTAAAACTACCTTGGGTTTTGAAATACTAACAAAATCCTGAAAGGTGAATTGGTATCATTGAGCAAGAATGTTCTCTAACTCCTGAGCAGACTGTAATATAAACCACCATGTGAGCCATACTGTAATGCTGTAATTGCCTATTAGAAAGTCTGTAGGACAAAAACGTAAATTCAGTGAAAATTGTAAGAGATACTGGAACAAGAACTTCAGTTACTGTCAGCATTTGTTCACTAAAAATCCCATGTAGAGTGAATGGCTGTAATCCAGTCAGGGCTCTGCTCTAACTTTACACACATCCCAACCAAGTCACACAACCCAAATGGACAGAGCCATGAGTGTATTCCCCAAACCAGTGTTTGGAGTAAGAACTGCTTTTCTTTGGTTCTGTTTTTAAGCAGCACTTTGAACATATTTTTAAATTCTTCTTGACCATAAAAAGTACGAAGTAAATTAAAAAAAAAAAAAACAAAAGCAAAGGCAACAATAAGTATAATTTCAGGAAATATAGTTTTAACAAAGCATTACTCTAGTATTGGCAATGTTACAAACCCAGGGCTGTGTGACCCTCCAGGAACAACCTGGCCCCATTGAGTACAGATCCCTGGGTACTAGACTCTTAGCAGTGGAACACAGACAGCCTTTCTCAGGGCATTCCCTGCAGCTCCCCTGCTCAAGATCTTTTCATGTTTAAATTCTGAAGGTAACAAAAATTCCAGTGCATGTGCTGTAAGTGGCTGCTGTGTGACAGGGCTTTGATGTATGTAAGAGAAAAGCAGAAAATCAGCAGACTCACAGAAATCCTGCTGGTCTCAGTTTTAAGCCAAATGCAATCATCTTATATAAAAGCTCTGTCATAAAAATTACATTGAGCCTTCAGAAAGCAGGCTCACAGTGTGTTGCATTCAAAACTGGATTGCACAGTGGCTCTTGAGTTAAGCTCCATGGTACATTGTAGCAACTGAACTTCTAATATGGACTTGAAACCTTACAAAAATAAAAATTTCTATACTTAACACAGAAATATTTTATTTTCACATCTCTTCATATCCCTGGAGTTGTCTCCATCTCCTGAACAGAAGCACCAATTCAGCACCAAAGCCCTAATCTTCAGAGAACCAACACAGGAAATTATGATTGGACTTGCTTCCCCCTAAATTTGCAGGAGCCTCCAAGCACTGAAATGCAAGAAAAACATTCAACCAAACTAAAGAACACATTCAGCACCTTTCCATCTCCATGAAATAGTGTTCTGAAAATAATATATGGTCTAAGAAGCCACGTGCCCATTTTTGCCTTACCACCTCAAACTAGCTTAGCAGAGGGTTAATAAACAAATTGCTAAGCACAACTTGGATTCACCTTAGAAGCATTGATAAAATTATAGACTCAAAGAAGGGTTTAGGCTGAAAGGGACCTCAAAGATCATTTCATTCCAATGCCCTGGAATTCATTGGGGGAGCAAAGCTGGATGCAGCACTCCAGGTGGGGTGTCACAAGGGCATTCTCCAGTGCTGTAACCCCAGAGCAACATGATATATGTTATGTAATAGTTAATAAATCTGTTTTCTTTCCCCTCTCAAATCAGGTATCATGAAAACCAAGAGGATTTTATCATTAATTAGTAGGAAAAGCAAACATGCAACTATTATACAGTTGTCCTGTTTCCCCTCCTCCCCAAGCTTTCAAATATCCACCTACTCCAATATGTTAAAAAGAACATTTTAAAGGTCACCAGAAATTACTGATTTAATTATAAATAAAATGCTGGAAAGGATACAATTTGAGACAGGGAACTAAGAAAGATCTATATCATAAGAACCACAATGAAAGGCAACTTTCAGCAACTAACACATATAGACAGGACTTCAACAGAGGAAACATTCAAAGGGACAGGAAACACATTTGGAGTAAAACAGGACCAATGGATGCAGTGGGATATGGCCATTATGGAGCAACATCAACTGAGTGGGTAACCAGTTGACTTTTAGTTAGAGAAGAATAATCTGAGGAAGGCACTGAGCATCAAGATAGTATCTATGAAACGCACCTGTAGGCGCAGCTTGAAGGCAACACAGAAAAACACCCCAGGCTAATGCAAAGAAGTCTGTTCATACAAATCTAATGCCAATAAAGCAATTCTCAAGTTCAGTTTAAATGCAGGCACTTCTTCCTGTTTGGCATGAAGTAGATTAACAAATAGTTATAGGCAAAAGGTAAGAAGAACTTCAGACCAGCTTTTTTCCTTCTGAAAAACTAATACACAAAACTGGGATAAAATTAGACCCTACGCATTAAAACAAGACTTAATTTTGGTCCATGTTCTCAGAGGAAAATAATACACCAAGGCCATTTTGTTACCACATGCCTCATTTTCTGCTAGAATGCAAAGTCACTCCAAACTGAACAGGCAGCTGGAAATGACAGTTTTGCTCCCTGTTTAACGAGACATTGGTAGCAGCTCAGCTTCCTCTTCCCATTGCCAAGCCTTCCACAAGAGAACTAAAAAAGGAACCATCTGAGGGAGAGGAGAATAAGAGACTATTTTTGGGGAGTTACTTTTGTACACAATCACATGACAGCACTGTAAATGTCTCTCTCCCCCTCTATAAATTACAGGCTTTTCTTTGAATTCTGCTTGTATACATTGCTCTTTGAGGAGAAGTCTCTGTACTGCACTGCCGTCTTGTTCCGTGGGGTCAGTCACCTTTCTTGCTCACATTTCATAACTGGAAAGTCAATCTCCCAGTTCCTGTTCAGCTATGTATCCCTCAAGTAAGTGCTGTTTGAAGCTGGAAATAGACAGCAGTTATTTTTATATAATGGTGAAATACCACATCATTTATATAAAGAAATGAAACCATTTATATGAGTCAAAGGGCAACTTTTCAGTTAAATATATTATTTTTGAATCTGTTTGTATTGTTTTCATTATTATTTCACAAATGCTCCAGTATCTGATGATTACCTACACTGATGGCATTTTAAAAGTATTTCATCCAATGCCTTCCCCCTCTGTTCCAGGGGTCACTGCCTGCACACCTTTTGCTCCCTGGGAACTGAGCTGCTTCCTCCTGATTTATCAGTGATCTCCAAGTTCATCCACACCTACAGCCCTGACACTGTGAACCACATACAGTACAACTTGTTTTAAAGATTAAACTATTTTCTTTAAGGGCTTCCTTTTAGCCTTAGGCCACATTTTAAGCAGAATATGCATAAACACACCAGCAGTAGTGTTATTCCAGGTGTGAGGGAATCGAGGTGCCAGCCCAGACTATCCAGGAGGGAAAGGGACGTGCCCTCCTCATTCCTGGACATGGGGGAAGTTGGAGCTCACACAGCTGAAAGGAAATCAATTCTCCACCATGCAGAGCTCTCAGTTTATGCTTAAGAACGTACCCCCAGCTAAGTGAGCCAAAGGAGTTTTCCCAGTGACTAGAAGGTGCCTTGCACACACAGAGGTGACATCTGGAGAGTCTTGCAGCTGATCTCTTTCCCCGTGACACGAGGCCGATCCATTTCTGAATTCACTCCTGCCCAAAGCAGTGATACACACGTCTGCCAGCACAGGCTGCTTTTCAAACTGTTCTGCTGAGATTGTTGTTTCTGTCACCTGGATCACATTTACTGTCAAATTGCTTTGTCACTATTAACCACTTGAGTGAGGGCTTTTTTTCTAGGCCATTTTAATAGAAACCAGCAAAGGCTGAGAATGGAAGGCTGAAAAGGCAGACCCAGTGAAGGTTCACAAAATCTAATTTCTACTCTCCGTCACATCACATACACAAGAATGCTTTCAGTTCTTGAGAGTACATATACAAGGTAAAAACCTCAGGAAGTGGCAAACAGCATCTCAGAGATAGGAAACTAAACATGAAAGACTCAGTAAGTAATCATCCAAAAATGAAAGCAAAGCTGTAAAATAACATTTTTAAGGAACAAATGGTTTAGCATGTGTGTATAATCCACTAACACAGAATTGGTGCAGCTAATGATATGTAATTGAAATTTATGAATATTAATTTATAATTAATTTGAAAAAAGCTTAATAAATATGGAAGTCCAATATTAGACTTTTATACTAGGCACCAGCCATTAAAATGTTATATAACTATTATTTTTAAAAATCTCTTTGCCTCTTCATTACAAAAGTAGAACTGACACTTTTTTGAAGATACATGTCAAGCACAACCAGCAGAATGTTTTCTGAGATAGAGAGACAAGCAGCTGTGCTCAATAAAAAGCTCAGCAGAAGAAAACTGCAGGGATTTTACCAGCAGGAGAGGCAGAGTATAGAAACATCAAGTGAGCCAACATTTAGGACAGCTTCTAGCAATGTAGAAAATCTATATGCAATGTATAGATTTTTTAGCTATTTGCACAACAGTCAGTGTGTGTTTAACTCACCCACTTACTGCCAGGATGAACAAAACACATTGTGCACAATTGTGCTGTGGATGTAGCAGGACATAATCAAAGCAAAATAATGAATACATCAAAATAATTGGATAAGAAGCATAAATTGGTATCCTTGATTATCTACAGGATACTGAAACTGAAGAAATTTCCCCCAAGGATGAACAAAAGAAACAGCATTGGCTCTGAAAAGGAAGTGTTACTCCATAGGAGCACACTGTGAAAGCTCGGTCTGAGCAAGTTATAAAAACAGAATTTTTGAGTGGGTCAGAAAGAGCAAAGGGCTATGGGGGTCATAGAAGATCTGACCAAAACAAGTGATTATACTGAAATGAGGGTCTACACAAGCTTGTTTTGGCTCCAAGTTCAGTATGACTGTCATTTTTAGGACTATGAACTACCAAACCTTGAGAGTTCTGAGAAATATTTTGCAAGCCTGTTTTAGAAGTTGGCTTGTAACTATGGACATCATCATTCCCAGGCCAGGCACAAGGCATTGGCACCATGGGGTGGGGGCTTGCTCTTCTGAATATTGTTTATGTTATTGCTAAAAAGCTACTCCATGGGTTTCAGTGCTGCTCACAGAAAATGGACACACTGTGATACCCAAAATGCTGTGAGGGTGGCAGCCCCTGCTGTATCTTTTTTAAACAAAGGAGAAACCACTCCATCAATTACTGTCTCCCAGCACAAGGGACAACCAGTGTTAGAAGCTGTTACACCAAATGTAGCCACAGCCACAAGTGCTGAAATAGTTGTCTGAGCACATCTTGTTCAGAACTAGCAACAGTCCCTTTTACTTTGAGAAATTCTTGTGTAGGAGGAAATTATTTGGGGCAGATGCATATGTCTATTAGCCTGTCAGAATAATTAGATTGTTTATTGCTTATTTATTTTTAGTATGTTCAATGTGAATCTATTCATCTACAAAAAAGAGAAGTACAACACAGAGAAACTCTACTTGATATTTATTTGAAAACACTGCTCTCTGTAGAAAGGAAAACAAGGTAAGTAACTTTTCTGAAAGACCTCTGATATGTAGGAACCCATTGAAATTTTGGCAATGCTCTATCAGCACAATAGCTGACAATCTATCCTGATATAGCTGCGAAAAATCTTCTCATGTTTTCTTTTCTAAAAGACCATCAGGCTAAGACAGACTCTAGGCGAGAATGACAGGTTGATCAAATCAGTTAGACAAAACAGAGGGGCTCTTAAATATAGCAAGCCTATGCTAATATTCCTTGCTAGGCATTCCAAGGTTTTATTTCAAATGACTTGGGAAATGCTGCAGAATTGTGTGCATCTCTGTGCTAATAATCTATCATTACTGCAAAGCCAAGAGTAAAGGAAGAACTCAGCACAAAATGAAAAACTTTCAGCATACATAAAGTGAAACAGCTCTTGCAAAAAGGAGCTACGTAACAGGAGGTATATTTTTATGTCTGCTGTAGTTGCTCGGTTACTTTGATTTAACACGATTTCTTAGAGCACATTAAGATAAAAAAATAAAGCAAACCCCAAACCGCTCAGGCAGAAAGTTCAGTATGGAAGTTTCAAGCCCACAGAACCACCTTGCAATTTACAGGTATCTACTCATTTCCCACCTCGCATCTTCACAATTATTGTTAGCCCACAGGAGAAGAAATGAGCAAACAACTCTTAGGAAATACTCTTAAATATCAATGGTTTCTTTCCACTTTTAAGCCTATAAACCCTAAACAACTACAAGAAAAATGAATAAATAGACAGTTATTTTTCTGATACAGCTCCTTAGTTATTTTTCAGTTTAGCCACTTGGCTTCCATCCTATGCAGTTCAGGTATGCATAAAAACCACTGGGACCCAAAATACCTCTGGTATCTCTATCACTGTACAGCAAATCCCTTTCAGACTAAAACTTCAGACTAAATACAGTGACCTGAGAATTTTTTCAACTACTTTCAGGCAGCTGAGTATGAAAATTCAGTTGAAGTCTCCTCCCTTCTCTCACTGGCACATAAACATTTAGGGCTTGACTCCTAGTAACTTAAAGCACAGCAACCTAATACTAAGAAGTTTTGAAACTTTTAGTTTCGTTGAAAACACCTGCCTTAATATAATCTATGGTCAGCATCTTTCAAGAGTTGACTTGGTAAAATTCTAAGAAATATCTGTTTCCACAGACCACAGCTCTCTTGTTATGACTGGTTCCTGGTTTAAGCAAGCAGGGAACACAGAAAATGGTTGTGCCCCAAAAGTTTACCTTCTAGTAAGTCTCTTGCCAGACCTGGTTCTGCCCCTGTGGACCGAACAAAGTCTGACAGGACTGCATCCATATCAAGAGTCATGTGATCATGCAGAGGTGCTGCCAGACATGCAGCAGCAGCTGGATTCACTGGCTGGCTAAAAGGTCTCCATCTGCCAAGGAGAAAAAGAAACAGGGTTTAGAACATACCCCCAGGTGATGTAAACCACGTTTTTCCTCTATTCCCTAAACAAGACTATTAAAAACACTAAAACATACAAATTGCAGCATATTAAAATAAACAGCATTTGTCATTTCTCTCTGCCTTAGCCTAGAGCTGCTGATCACTCACACTGGAAGGTTTTCTCTACCTTAATATTTCATGTTTTTATTGATTTTTCTTATGTGCAGCTCATGAAAAGCTTAGCAATTTGACTCCAGCTCAGCTAAACACAAGACCGGTTTATTAAAAGCACAATCACCAGATCACTGTCACTGCTCATAAACTGAGGTTTAGCAAGGATTTAAATGTCTAGAACTCTTTTGCCTTACTAATACTAACACACACACACAGAATGGCTTAGGATCTGTGCTTTTATTTGCCTTGCTAATACAACTTCTGTAATTTAGATTCTTTGCTGTGCTGGGTCTGGCTAGGATGGAGTTAATTTTCTTCTTTCCTTTTCTAGAACTGTGACTAAACCAGCATTCATAATAGCTGATATTACAGTAATTTATGAAGTTTGTTTTATTTCCTTTTATTGGTGACCAATGCTGTAGCTGCTGAACAGATTTTTACTGTGTTTATCAGCAGCCTGTGGGGGACAATCTTACCAGGGTGCTCTCCTGGGGACACAATTACCCAGGGGCCTGTTAGGAAGCAGATCATGTTTTGCCCCAAGTGAAATGTGACAATGTCTGGCATGGGAATTTTTCTTGCCAAATCCATGGCCAACAAAAATATATCTGCTGTACAGCATTTTGCATCTTCTTTTCATTCCTGAAAACAGGAACCTCCTCCTTCTTCTAGGCAATGCTCTTTGCAAACATAAAATAGAAATTAAAGCAGGCACCACAAGAGGCGTTCATGCTGGGCAAGCTATTAAAACAGCTGGAATTTAAAACACAGTCATCCTAAGCATATTTCCATACTTAACCCTGCCTGCACTGCTGCTGAAATAGCACAAAGCAAAGAAAACAGGATGAAATTAAACAACATGCAAGGTAAGAAAAAGCGTATATTTTACTCTGATGTTTGTTATTCCCTGGTCAAAATTTACCTTTGAGCATGGATTGGATTTTTCCCATTGATTCCTCCTCACAGGCTCAGTTGCAACTTGACCTCATGCCAAGGGTAAGGACTGGCATGGATATTTTCTATTGGCAGCAGATGATGTCGGTTGGCTCTTGCTTGTATCACAGCTAAAGGGAAATAAACTGTGAAAGAAATTGGAAACTAATTAATTTCACTGTCCCTCATATGGAAAAAGTCCCTTCCTACTTCACGTGTAACACCTGGTTATACTTAACCAGAAAAGTGGGATGTGTTTGCTTTCCTGGACATTGCCTTTTCCTGCAAGTGCATATTCCTGCTCCAATGCAAACATAATTTACCTTCTGCTTCAGGACGGTGCGGTCCTTCTTAGCCTCATCATGGGGACTGGCCACTAAACCCAACTTAGTCCAAAAAACTAGAAGTTTCTAGGATATAAAATCACGGAATCATAGAATTGTTACAGCTGGAAGGTACTTTTAAGATCACAGAATCACAGATCATTGAGGTTGGAAAGGAACTCTGAGATGACCAAATCCAACCTGTGACCCGACAGCGCCTTCTCACCAAGCCACGGCAGTAAGCACCATGTCCAGTCTTTCCTTAAACATCTCCAGGGACAGGGACTCCACCACCTCCCTGAGCAAGAAATTCATCCTCATGTCCAACCCCGGAGCACGTCAAATTCATGTACGTGCTCTTATCCTGTCACTGCTGCCTGAGAGAAGAGGGTGACACCCATCTCACCACAACCTTCTCCCAGGCCAGAGCAATAAGGTGCCCCTCAGCCCCTTTTTCTCCATGCTAAACAACTCGAGCTCCCTCACAGCTCCTCCTGTGCTCCATGGATACCAATTCCATGTTTTTCAGGACAAAGGTAGGTTACCCTTTCTTTGCAAGGGAAACATTTCTAAAAGGTAATCCTAATGAAGAAGCAGTAACAGAAGGAAAGCTGGAAATACTGAGAAGACTAGTTAAAAAGGAATGCAGATATTTTAGAAAGAGAGGTACCTTAATGCATTATGGCCAAATTTAACATCTAAGCTCTGTCTCAACCGAATCTGTTCCAATGCAAATGCGGGACAAAACCGCTACTTTTGTTTTTAACAAACACTCATACATAGATGCGCTGTACTCAACAGCACTAACCTGTACAAAAAGATCACCAGAAACTGAACCCAACTAATTTCTTTAGTGTCTACAAGAAATAATGAAAATCATCTTAGCCAGCAGGACGGAAACATATGGATCAAACGAAAGGAACCTGCCAGAGATGACACAAAGCATTGGTGCATTTCAGATCACCACCAGAAGTGACTCAGTAGTATAATGAGTGTTAATTTAAAATGCACCAGCTGGGCACCCAAGTACAGTCACTGTGTGGGGGCTGGAGTGCTCAGAAGTTTGGGGAGCTTGGAGAAGCCAATTCATGAGTTGTCTCAGAATCAGCATTACTTCAGTATTTTCAACAACAAAAAAAATACATCCTTCTCTGAGAAAAAGACAAGACCAATCTCTGCTTTTATGATGTCACCATCACCTCAAAATTACCACATAGAATCTACACTCTGGAAGCAAAGAGCAGAGTTGGTAGGATCCTCTCTGCATACATTTGAACTAACACTATTTTTTTCCTCATGAAGTTGTTTGCTCAGCCCCCTAGGATTTAAAAAAAAAACCAAACAAACAAAAAAACCAAACCAAAACAAACAAAACAACAAGGACAAAACCAAACAAAAAAAGTCTTTAAATATTATCTTTGCCAGAAAACTACTATCAGCTGTGAAAATCCACTGAGATGGAAGTATAAAAACAAGCAAAAGAGAAAATAAATTATAAATTCTAAAGGAGGCAGTGACTCAGAAGGCAGATGGCTCTCAGACCCTCTTCTCCCCAGACGGATTTGGTCTTTCCTCACCTAAGGAACCATCAGCACCCCCTCTGCTCTCCATGGCTTGTCAAAGCATTAACACAACTTCCACTTGAAATACACACACGGAGCAGATCTAACACAATCACTCACCTCACACCACAGGCACACCTGCAGTTTTCATTTCAAAAGGGCCGTACCCTACACAAATGTCACTTTGAACCGAAAGGAAGCTGACACATCTTGGCTATCAAAACACAGGAGGACCTTGGTTTTCATGCACTCTCTGGCCAAACTTCTTCCCTAAAGAACTTCTTATTTCTACAGTGCAAATGCAAGAAGCAGCAAAACTGGATAATTTGTTTTATATTATAAGAAAAATAATTTTAAAGTATTTAAAGAGGAGCTACTGATTAATTTGAAATGTTAAGATGGGCTAATAGGACTTGAAATCAATTTAGTACAATCTCAGTTATATTTGATCTTTTCTTCTCCTTCAAGTACCTCTCTCTCAAAGCTGAGCCATACTTGGAAGTAAACAGACTTCACCTGAATCTAAATTTAACTTCCTCAAAATCAAATAGCTTCACCCAGTTAAATTATATGAAGGTGGTGTTTTTTTGTTTTTTTGTTTTTTTGTTTTTTTCCCCCTAAAGAAGCTTAAAGAGATGCACAGGGCTAATTAATGAAGGAAAAGCAACCGTGTTAAAACAAATCCCATCCCATGCATCCAGAACAGCCACAGCTGACAGAAGCAAAGTGAGGAACAGAGAGAAAACAGCACACACTGGACGAATCCTCAGGAAGACACAATGACTAAGCTCCAACTACCATCTTTCACTTTGCTAATTTTCAAAGAAAGGATGAAATAAGCACCACGAACAAGATGCAGAGTCTTGGTGCTCTGGGAAACCAATGGATAGACGCCCAGCAATTGCATCAAACCAGTTCCCTCCGGGCTGTTTTTGTGTGCCTGCAGTGAGTTCAACATTGCTGCTGGCTCTCAGCTGCTCTGGCAATGCAAAAAGGTGCAGCCAACTCCAGGCTGGGAAGGCAGAAAGACCCTCCTTGTGCACAGTTGGAGACTTGCAAAGTGATTCTTTCTGACAGGCCACAATTGATGGGAATCGCCATAAATTGACAATCTTAATATTGTGAAATTAAATCACTCTTTATTAGGTTAAACTATTAAGCAAAAAATCTATAATTAAACAATTAAATTCAGTAGAGAAGATTTGGTTAGGAGGAGAGCAGCAACTTTAAGGGAAGTGGTATTTAATGCAGGCCACTTAAGAAAGTGGAGATGGTATTTTTTCTGCTAACTGGATTAAAAGGCATTAGTTGAAGAAGCCAAATCAATGGTAACTGGCTAAACAAAAGGTTACTGTGAACTAGACCTGATGGCCAAGTGGGGCATTTTTATGTTAAAATGGGGACTCTCAAAACACAGTAAAATTACAAGACAGCATTCTGAGGGCTATCTACCTTCTCAAGTAGATCAGAGATATCAAATACCAGAGTTCTGAAAAAAAAAAGAGAAGAACAAAGAAGATGAAAAGTAAAAGCTCAAATCAGACATTATTACTAAGGTTCCATCTACACAATGGAACTCAAGAAAATCAACCCAATTAATTTAATTGGATTTGTCTATATCCATTAAATTCCTTTGCAAACACTTTCATTTGTGAATTATATGTGGGTCTTAATTTGGTTTGGCTCATCTTGCCTTGGAAGTGAGTAAAACTGAATTCACTGGAGACCACTTTAATTATGAATGGGATAACTCACATAGGGACTTGGTGGGACCTCAGCTGCCCTCTTTAAACTTCTACATTTCTAATCTCTTAATTTTACATTTCTTAAATTTCTACATTTAGTTGATTTGCATCAATTTGCCCTGGCATCTTGTGCAGACAAGTCCTGAACAGACACATTAGACAAGGAAGTGGAATAAACAGAGAAAGAAATAAGCTGTGCTGAAGAATCCTTGGCTCTGTGGGAACCGTCAAAGAAGAGCTGTCCGAGAGAACTCTTCAAGTATTTCAAGTCCAGTTCTAGGATAAATATGATCAAGGTGCAGCGACCAACAAGGAAGTATTTTAAAAATGCAGCTAAGTTTCAATTTTCAGAATTGTTATTTAAAGCAAACTATTATTTGCATAGATATTTGAATTATTTCAAGCTAGAGTTACAATGAAGGACGCAACTAAATTATCTTTAGGTGAGATTTTTACAACTGTATTTTCATGGAGTTTCAGAGGGTTTTCATAACACCATTTTTCTTACTTCCGAGTGATTATATTCTCAGAAGGAAAAAACGTCATGGATAAACAAGAAGTCCATAGAAACAGGGGTCCTGAATTGGAATAAACCAAGCAAGAGACACAGCCTGTTCAGGTAAGGATGTCCTACATCCCTGCATCAGTATTTTTCAAGATGAAACACCACCACTGCTACAGATATTTTTTTTTTTCCCAAACAAGAAAATATAATATAGATAACAAGATAAAACAAGATATGGAGAATGAATGTACATAAATTACAATGTTTCTCTTATTCTATTCACAAGGGCCCTCATAGTGTGGTAATTTCATTCTAACAAAAAACAGCTGTGCAAAGGACAAATGTAATGCCACTGATAAAGTCAGGATTTCTCTGAAACAAATACCTTGATTTTCAAACAAATTCAAGTATTACGTATTCTTTTATCTATGAAAATGATAAAGAAGTAGGCAGTATTATACCGCACTAGAAAGATGACAATTAGGCTTTCAGATGTTAATCTGAGTCCTCTTATTAAATGCAGTTTCATTAAATAACACACATCTCCTTTACTAGAATATATCTCAAAAAAAAACAATATGAACAAACTAGATTGTTTCCTCATCTGGAATTTTTTTCCTTATTTTTCCCCTCACTTTCCTAATTCTCCTCATTTATGAATTTGTCCCGATATAGCAAGATGATCTTCTATTGAAACATTGAATATATTTCTCCAAATGCCATCCCTCTTTCTAATGCAGAAGGTATGCTGGCCAAAACTCTAATGTTAACCCAGCTTTCTTTCCCAGAACGTCTATCATGTACTCTGCCTGCATAAAATTAAAGTCAGTGCATGAGAATCATGCATTCTGAGCAGCCATTTCTGGATCTCTATAGCACAGAGCTTCGTTTCTCTTTTTCAAGTCATCTCTGCATGAGGACTGGCCCACTCGGGCCTGTGGGCACCCCCAGAAGCCTTCGCCTCTGCAGCCAACACCCCCAGCGGAACCCCTTGCAGCTCCCCACATGTGGAGCTCTTTACCCCCGTTTCTCCACTGCGACGGCTGAAATCAATTGTCATAGCAACAGGAGGCTGAGCCTTCATTTGCACTGCAGAGCAGCCTGCGGATCAGCCGCTGCCACCGGGGCCTGACCCCACTGCGCAGAGCCCGTTCCTGAGGGGACACCGGGGGCACTGCGGAGCCGCGGACTCAGCCCTCGGGTGGCACCGGGGCACGGCCCGAGCTCGGCCCTCGGGGGGGCACCGGGGCACAGCGGGCTCGACCCGAACTGGCCTTCAGGACATCCCTCGGGCTCAGCCCGAGCCCTGCAGCCGCTCCCCGCCTCTTCCGCCGGCCCTCAAGGAGCAGCAGCAGCTGCCCGAAGCCGCCGTGCCGGATTAGCGCTCCCGGGAAGGCGGCCGGTCCGGAGCTGTAAATAGACATACGGCTCACTAAAGCTACCTTTAAGCAAGTGGTTAATTTGACTTACTATAGAGTTGAAATAGGAGTTCCTTGAGGCAGGTGTTGGATGGGTGTTATGCTGCTGGTTTTTGGTGAGGAAAATAATCCATTTTTGCCACAGTAGAAGGTATGAATAAGCAAAATTTTGTCCCCTGAGAAATCTTTAAGAAAAAAAGAAAAAGAAGTAGATATTAATCATGACTCTTCTTCTATTTGAATAATAATAACTGCCAACAAAGACTTTACCTTTGACCTTAGAAGCCTAATGGATACCACTCTTAATACAGATGAATTACCACATAGAGTAATTTGCATTAAGAATATTACTTGAGCACAACAGATAATTAATTTTTTAAAAATTATGAATCTACAAAAATATCCCTATGGTTCTCCTACATGAAAATGGCAACTTGCACTTGGAATTTCTTTTAACAGTTCTTTGTCCTAAGATTCATTGAATACAGCTTTGAAAGTTTTCTTCTCATAAGCTTCCAAAATCTGAAGCAATAAACTAATGAAGAGTTACCCAGGAGAAGACTCGATCAGGACAGCCACTCTTTTTGATGAAAATAAAGAGACGAGCCCATGAAGAAAGGAGGAACAACACTTCATGTTGTTTATTTTTAAGAGATACAGCCGTTCCCTTTCCCTTCTACTCTTATCTCATAAGAATAAATCCTGCTGCTTGCAAATACATAATCCAATTACTCTAAGCTTCACCTTATTTTTCTAAAAGGCACTTACAATCTGTTTTACTGTTTCTGTTTTTTTAATCCATTCACAAAATTAATACAGTTGCAACTGGGCCCAACCCCACCAAAATCAGGATTTAGTAGCCCAAATCATCTTATCATGGAAAGCATTCCTTCTGATAATGCTTTTAAAACAGGTAAAACTATAACAAGGTCCCCAATTTTTATGAAGCTGTAAGAATTAGGATATGAAAACAGAACATAACATTATTTCTTGTTATTCCCTAAAATACGTACACAAGTAACCAAATCTCAGTAGGTAACGGTTCCTATGCAAAACCTGCCAGTTGTCTGTGTGACAACTCAACTGTAACATGAGTTAAGTACCTAAATTAACAAGTGTTAACTTACTCAACTCTAACTCAGGTGTATGTAAACTAACATACAGGAGTTAAAAAGATTCCTACCTCTTTTTTCTCTTCACCATGACATATTTTCATGCAAGACCCATAAGTTTGACCCAAATATTAGTTTCAATCCTTCGTCAAAACTCACTTATGGATACAGCCCACCAGATATCCTCACACTGAAGCAGATTATTTCAAAATTTGTAACAGCATAAAAAGCTTAATTTCATACAGTGCAAAGGAAATGCAGTCAAAACCACATTTGCCTGAACTTAAAAAAACCAACTGTAAAACCCTCAACGTAGAGGAGCATCTTTTAATAACTCTTAACACCTTCAAGGGTACTTGGACTGCAGGGGATAGAGATAATCATCAAGTGTGAATATGCCTCCACATTTCCAGCTACACGATATTAGCACTGAAATATCTACACCATGAAACGCCCCTTAACTATCAGGAAATAACTAAAAACTCTGCTATCCAGCCCTCAACATTGAATGATGATGCTTCTGCTAAGGAGATTAACTTTTATCATTGCTCTGGAAATAAGCAAGTGAAGTATATTCCTTTTTATTTCAACATATATTAACAAACAATGATTGAAAGACTTTTATAATTTTATTCAGCACATCTGCTGCACAGAGTAATAAACACTTTCCAACACTCAGCCTACTTCTTCTGCTGAAAGAGGGCTCAACTTATGTGCTAGCAGTAATTTATTTTTTATTATATCACAATTTACCATTTAAACTAAAATTAAAATTATTCCATTTAGCTTGCAGTTGTAAATAAGTTATCTAAAATATTACTGTAGATACTCTAATTGTTAGGGCACAAGGACATGCACATAGCTCATCCCTTTTCAGCCTCACACAGGCATTGGAGCTTCAGGAGATTAAGATCAACCCTAAATACTGCTTATTCTGCTGAATTCCCCTGTATAGTGGGCCAAGAAACTGAAGAATGCTCCTGCCTATATGACCCCAGCTTGGTCTGTGACAAATGACACAAAAACATAAAAGCTCCGAAGAAAATTAGCATGAGATACAAAAAGGTTCAGGATGGAATTTCAGTTGCAATTCTTTCACCATTCTGAGCACAAAATCTGCATTTATCTTTTTACCTTTGCATGGTCCCTGCAACAGCTTCTGTGTGGAGCTAGCAAAGAAAATGAAACGCAGACTGAAGATGCTACATACATATTGCAAACCAAAGAACTCCATCTCTAACAGGTCTTCTGAAGGTAAGAGTTTGATATAAAATCAGCTGAGGCCAGAGATCAGAGATGTTCTTTGTTAAGAATGAATATCCACAGTAACTCTCATTTTTCCCTGTTTTTATCTGACATTTCAAAGTAGTCATCAACAAAGAACTGAAGAAGCTTCCTCCACTCAGTTTCTAGAAATACCTCAATTCTCTCCCAAGGCTCCCCTGGTCTGCTTGTTCTGAACTCAAAAGGGGTTCCATTTTCCACTTCTGCTTCTGACACAGGACTCAAATACTTCCTACAATTTTCTCAGCAGCTTAGGATCAGCTGCCCAGTGGTGAAAACCTCTGCCAATACTCTGTTGAATGTGGATCAGCACCTTCCCAAGAGTGAGCACATCTCAAGTGTGTGCTTGCTTGTTATTTTTCTTACATACATGCACACTGAACTAAGTCCAGACATAAATCATCATCTTCTGTAACATCGGCTTTGTCAGATTTTTTTAGATTCTGTCAAGACTTGGCTTCTTTTGTGCAACTTCTACATTTAGTACAAAGCCTTGCCTACTGCTCACTGGTTCTTCGCAATTACTTCATTTAGCTCAAGCAACATATGAGGGAAAAGGTATCTCTAATAATAGGGAAGCAGTAATATTCAAGAAATAATAACAAGATCACCAACGGGAAGGGGTTTTCAGGATAAAGATGGCCACTATCGGTACTTACTTTACCTTCTTAAAGAAATTATAATGGAACTGTGTCTGTGTCCTGCAGATGTCTGTGTTGAACACTGTAGGGGAAAGGATGCAAAATTTGACAAACAGCATCTGTCTACAGCTCAGCTACAAAAGATCCATGACTAGCAAATGTTTCAGGTTCTTGCAGATCCCTGTGACAGTTGTCATTCCCCAGAGTAAGGCAGCACCTCAATGATCTAACTTGTCAAAGACAAGTCCTTGAGCACAGTCTGAAGTGCTGGCACAAACTCAGTCGTTTTGTTTTTTGTTTTTTTCCCTGAACCTTCCTCACTTGAAATTTCTTTATAATTACTGCATGAGAAATACCTATTGCTTTATCTATGTCCTTAGTCTGTCAAGTCTGTCACAAGTTACTGATGAAGATAAGGATTTCTCCTCCTGCTAGAAAAAAGTCTTATTGTGACCAGTGTTCTTGCATGTGGACACATTTCTCCCCGTCCTGGCTTATGCCAGTTTGACTCAGAAAATGTGTGCAGTGGATTGAGCTGACAGGGATATGAAGGCAGAAGCTTAAAGGACATCAAAAGTGTTAGCAGTATGAGCTCTGTATAAATAGTCTTACTGATACAACTCTCCAAGCATCCTTTATCTTCTTGTACACAGAGATTAGAGCAAAGCTCAAATGCTTAATTGTATGTCAAGTGCACAGTCAGCGATTAAGGGTTTGGTATAGTCTTTAAAAATGGAGTCTCCAGCACATCCATGCCTTGATGGAGACAATTCAGCTGCTATTTTAAACACAAGGCTCGACTGTCTTACTCTGCACATTACATTGTTCCTCGCATCAAGGCAAAACACAGAGTGGTGATTTTTCCACATTCCTCTTAAAAATACTGATCCACTCAATTGGTTCATCCCACAGCTTCAGTGACAGACTGATGAGAAAGTTCTCTCTCTTACAAGTACCCTAAAAATAGTAGCAGGATTGAACTTCTGAAATTCAGATTATGTATTTAAATAATAAACAGATTGTAAAAAGCAAGTCCTTGCAATTTCTTAGGTGCACAGAAGATAGAAAGAATAGCAAGCTATGAGCAGGCATTTGTGTAACGTGCTGGAATTGAGCAGGAGCTGGAACATCAGCTGGGTGTGTGCTGAGCTAAATGAGCTCCAGCAGGGAAGAGCACACACACACAATGCAGCAAAACAGAACTGGGTAATTTCCCCCCAACCCTGAGACTCCCACCCTTAGTTCTGTGAAACATGATGTTCCTCAGCTACTGCATTTAGTTTAGAATATGAAACTAAGAAGAATAGAAGACTTAATTCCTTTTTGTCCTAAAACTCCCCATCATTTAATATAATCTCTGAGATTTTAAAACAGCTAGAGATACAAATGAGGAAATAAAGATTTGAGACATGGCATCTAGAATGATTCATTTCACAACATTTTGAAGATACATAAGTATAGCAACTGTGTGCTTCACTCAGACTACATAAGTAGTTGAAAAGTCCTGCAGTAGGAAAATCATTCAATGAAATGTATGTGAAATTATCTAGTATTAAGAATGGTTAATTTTTTTTTCTTTTTTTAAATTGGCCTAAACAGTAAGAAAAATCCCTCTTTCATTTAGTAAAACCAATCTAGTAACACTTAAGTAAGACTTAGTTTCCTCTAGCCATAAATAGGTCGCAACTACCTCTACAGTTATGATTTTTCTTGTAATTCAGGCAATATGAAAAATAATAATTAATAGGAAATACTCAGGCTAAACAAGGAGAACTAAAAGCTAATGAATTAAGAAAAGTGTGATAAGGAAACATGCAGCAGAACATGCATTTCCTTGTCCCACTTACCTTTCCAGAACAGAAAAACACATAAAAAAGAAATAGCAACTAACAGATATTCTAAGTTTGATGTTAAAATAGCCTAATTTCTGACCAAGTTCCACAGGATTAATCGATATTCAGCATCTCTAAGAAGTAGCCCATTAGTTCTAATTGCCACTGTCGTCACCATCTATTATTGCATTCTGTGGAAAAGCAGGACATGGAATTAAATAGCACTGTACAAACTAAGAAATTCATAATGCCAGGAGAAAACACATGGAAAAGGCTATTGATTGCAAAATAGAGCCTGGGGGTGGGGGGAATAAAACCCTTCCCTACACTGAATATGAATGTCTACAGGCAACAGCTAAAAAAAAAAATAACAGTGCCTTCATTTTTTAACTTATGTACCAAATTCACATATGAAAAGAGCACCTGTAAACTAAATGAAGAACAATCTCTTGTGAAACAAGAACTCCCAGACAGGAAATAGAGAGGAAAATACAAAAGAATTTGCAATCTCGTTCAGCCTTAGCTGACAAACGTGATGACAACCTCACTCTAAGGAATTAGGACATATTTGTAGAGCTTACTGCAAGCTTCAGCATATAAATATCTTTCAATTTAATCTGCTGCAGAGAAAAATATTTATATATTTTTTAAACATCTGAAATTGGATTCTGAAAGGATTTTAGAAATACCTGTATTTTTTCCCCTGCATTTTGTCATAAAAGCCCTGGAAAGTTGACAGATACATTAAAAAAAAATCCTTTAAGCTATCAAAAAAACTATTTTCTTTCATACTTTTTTTTTTCCTTTATTTTAAAAATATTGATCAAATGCCTCTGCTTTGCTGCTGATCAGAAGCCAGATGCATAGCAGAACTGATTGGGAATTGTTGCTGATTATTTTTAGAAACTAATATTTCAGCACTTTGGACAATACCCACTGTGAATTTATTAGAAATTATTCAAAAACTCATGGCAGAAAATGGCTCTGCCTGACTAGCACGGCTGCTTATTAGCCAGAAATGCAAGGAGAGAGAGAGAATTGTTACCGTTGGTTCAGAATAAAAAGTTGTGGATGTAGAGCAAGAACGACTCCAATGAGGAGCTTTAAGTTCATTTAGGTTTTATATGAAGCACAAATGGCAGTGTGGGAGGGAGGGAAAGAAAGAAAATTATGATTTGATGCAGGGAGTTGGTCCTACAACAACAGATCAGTAGTGTTATGGAGGACAGATGCTCAACAGACAGACATGACTATAAACCACACAAAAGGAATTTTAAAAACCCTAACAAACCCCACCAAACAAAACAAAACCCCACCAAAGAAAACAAACCCCTCAAGCCTCCCCCCCCCTCCAAAAAAAAAAAACCCACCAACGACAAAAAGTTTGCTTGAAACCATGTTCTTTCATCACCTGCAAAAACCCCAACTATATGAGCTTTTCAGATTGGTGGCCTGAGGAGTGACCAACCACAGAGCAAGAAGCAGAACTCTCACTTCACCTGCTTAGCTTTGTAGAAACCTATTTGAAAAAACAATGGCTTTGTTTTTTATGTCAGTCACCTTGCACTAAGTCATTCAGTCTGTATTGTGCTGTTATGCTTTAACCCAACCAGCAGCCCAGCCCCATGCAGCTCCTCCAGCAGGAGCAGGATGAGAATCGGTAAAGGTAAAAGCTGGAAAACCCCCGGGCTGAGATGAAGATAGTTTAACAGGGAGAGCAAAGCAAAACAAGGAATCAATTCAGTTGATCCCAGGAGGGCAGGGCCCCCTCACACAGAATGGTGGCTGGGGGAGACAAGCACCATCACTCCAAATGTCCCCCCTTCTTCCCCCACTTTCTATCGTGGGCATGATGTCACAGGGTCTGAAACACCCCTGTGGTTAGTGGGGTCACCTGTCCCGCCTGTGTCTCCTCAGCCTCCCGTGCAGCCCCAGATCCCTCCCAGCCTGGAAGCAGGAAAGGCTTTAGCTCTGTGTGAGCCCCACTCAGCAATGACAAAAACATCTCTAGCTCAACAACCCCGTGTTCAGCACAAATCCAAAACACAGCCCCATACCAGACAGTGTGAAAAAAAATTAACTCTAGCCCAGCCAAAACCAGCAGATGTGCAATATTCAGTCACTTGAGTCAGCTTTTTTCTTATGTACAAATGTTTGGGGAAAACCTCTTGCATTTCTGTTTGCTGAACCAGTTGATTAACCAGCAGTGTTCTCCATTTCATGACAGACAGAACAAGCTCATTTCTTGGAGCTGCAGTCAGTACACACTGAAAAGCAAACTATCTATCTGTGGGGAGTTCGTGATACTTGAAAATGTAAAAAGGTACAAGCTGAACTTTACCCAGTTGATAATAATTTGGTTTTTCAAGTACTAGCTTCAAAGTAAAAGTGGTATGTCGAGAAAAGAAGGTAACCACCATTAAACAGCCAAATATTTAAACCTGGATCAGAACTAAACCCATGTCACTCATATTTGTGTTTTAATTCATATAGAAATGAATCTGCTTGTGTGCATTGTAATATATGCAACTCAAAAAACTACACACCAGCTACTCTTTTCTTATGTATAACATTGTTTTTCTATGATTATGATCTCTATAGATTGGAGGCTTTAACTAAAAGTAAGAAAAAAAAATACTACTTCCATAAATAGACTTCATCCTAAAGAGATTTAGTTGCAAAGAGCTTCTTGGACAACTTCAAACAGTCCTGAATCTGACCTGTCAATTTTTACACCCCACACAGCTTATGTGACTGAATAGCTACTCCACATATACAAATCCACATCAGCTTGATTAAATTAGACTGTCATTCCCCTGAATTAAAGCCACAGGCAAATGGCCCAAAGCTAAACAAACCATCTCCAGCAGGAGGTTGAAAATCTGGCTCTGTACCTTCTCTGTAATTCAAATGATAGAATTTAAGCTCTCAAACAGAAAGATATTCAGAGAATTTATATTATAATTGCAATTGCTACTTAGAGATAAGCAGTAAACGCTCCCATAATACTTTACCCTCTGGAAAGTCAGACACTTAATAGAATGTCACTCCAGCCAGTGTCACCCCTGAAAGCTGACCTTGAAAACCTTCCTGTCCTATCAGGCCTTCTACAAACCACTACAAGAACTTACTAAGGGACAGATTTGCTCACATTGTTCTCCGTTCTTTCCATTAATTAATCCATCTGTAAGGCACTGAGATGAAAGCACACACACCTTTTTTTTTCCCCATGTGGAGACAAAATGTAAAGACTGAAGCTTTAGTGTATTCTTACTGGAGAAACCTGGCTGAGAAAATACTGAACTGCTGGAACTGTCACTTGGCCTTGCTAACATGGAGCAGCAGCAATGGAGTGATGTTTGTCATGGAAAGACTGCAGACAGGTCCACAGACTCACCGTGCCTTGGCAGGGCAGGAAAAAGGACAGCAGGTATTGCTGTAAAGAGTATCATGTGCTAAGGAAGAGCAGGGAGGAGCTGCAATCTTTCTCCTTCTCCTGCATCTTATTTTAAACAGCCTGAAAATAACACTGAAAATTTTTCAGCTCCCTGCTCATTGTAGGTAGAGGTATAAAGAAGAAATCTGGGGTTTAGCTTTTATAGTACTTTTGCTCTCACTTCTAGGCCTTGGAAATTTTCTCCTAGGCATTACTAAGCTGGCTATGATGTCAAACAGCACAATGTATATACTATGTACCCTGAAGAGACATGAAGAGAAACACTTCAGCCTTATATATCATTTGCAATGTGCCACAGCACTTCAGCAAAGACAAAATATTCAGTATTCTTGCAGAAGGCCTTAAAAATAGAAAAACAGCCTTGTGATTGTGAAAGCTAGGAATACAGTTAATTACAATACTACTTCAGAAGCTGAACTAACAAGCATAAGCATGATAAGCCACATACAGTCCTGTGATCTTCCCAATTTATAAATAGCTCCAACATTTTTCAGAAATAGGAGGCAGATCTCAATGTTGAAGGTGTCAATCTCTTCAGTTTTATCTGCACCCATCTATCTACTTTTGGTTAATAACAACACACAAGGATCAGCATGCTTCAAGGCACACTCAATATCTATGAATTCACAGAATGAATAAACCAGTTCCATGTGGAGAAAACTTATTTGGGAAATGCTATCAGCTTTGCAGGAAATTGCAGAGAGAAGGAAGCATCATTTCCTTTAGATTTTTGTCCTTTGGTACCCTAAACTTTTGCAGCCACCTGCACATCCCAGCGTTAGCCCAGACACGTGTATGCACTTTTGTCAAACAGTGTGAAAAATAAGTCCCTTGCTAATTTCAGGGGTTTTTTTCCTCCACCAGCCAAACTTCCACAAAAGAGACAATTGGCTTCCTCTTGTGGGGCACCTCCTCTCAGTGATGCTTTAATTGTCACAAGAATCAAAATTCTATCTAATTGTCTCATTGTAGTATTGAGCAATCCAGCAGATGCTTTCAGAATCAATGATAAAATACTGAAATTATTTCTTGCATGCAATAAAATCTCTGTTAACAATTGCTGAAAAGAGTGTAAATCTCTCTTAATTTCTGCATAAAGGGAAAGAGCATTCCCTCACAAAAAAAAAACCAAAAAACCAAAACAAACTCACCATAAAAATATTACATATAAGTAAAACCTTATAAAAGAAAAGCCTTGTAAAATCAGGCCTTATTACTTCAGCTAAGCTAACACTAACTTGGTCAGTACCTGTGAGAACCTACCAACTTTCATAAAAATGGAGTCTCATAACAGTAGAAATCTTCTTATTCTCCTGAGAAAGAATTCTGAAACTGTAACAGTTAACAGCATCTGTAACATCTATCCTAAATCATTAAGAGAAAAATACAAACATATCTAAAAAGAGACACTAACAAACACGTAACCACCTCTAGCAAACCAACCAATCAAACAGGATAACAGCCAGTTACTAACCAATTAGAACTAGACACAATACTTGAAAAAAACTCTATAAATTTAAAGCTATAGATGATAAATAGATAAAAAGACCTTTTCTTTTCATTACTTAAAGAAGTACATCTCATCTATCTCTAATGTGAAGCATAAGACGTATAAAAATTATCCAATCACTCACATAACATCCCAACTAAGACATTTTGTTAAGACATCCTTTTAATCCCTGCCTGTTTAATAAGACAGATAAGACATTTAGTACTTTATTATGCCACCAGTGCACAATTCTTTTTTGTAACACAGCAACAATAAACAACACAAATTAAACAGTCAAATTTCATAGCCTCCAGTGACACAATATTTGGAATATAATTACATGCAGTACACATTTTGCAAACAATGTATATTAGTTCCGGATTTAGCAAAATGTGGCCAGGATCTGGAACTTGCCCACAGTGGTTTTTTTGACCCTTTTCAGTCTTAAAATATACTATTTGTCAAACATTATTTCAGCTTATAAGAGTGTTAAGGCTCCTCTAGTCCTCTGTAAAGAATTAACTGCTCCATGAAGAGATGCTTTTAGAATCTTGCTGGTCTAATTTATGCTGTAACTTATTTCAGTTACTCAAAACTTTACTCTTCAGGTAAAGTTTCCAAATATTTTGAACATCCATGTGAAACAAATGTCAGTTTTTCATGCTTTAAATATACAGCGGTAGCTCAAAAGAAAAGTGAGAGGAGATGATTTACTTGGAAACAAGGTATGAACAACCTATGAAGTGGCTCTTCCTTTTAGCAATACAAAGAGTGCCAGCTTCTCCAGCCATACGCTCTCTGCCCTTACATATTTTAAAAACACTGAAAGAGCAGGTATGGACAGCTTCTAACTTAGTGAAATCCTTTCTGGCTTTGCAGGAAAGGTAATTCAAAACCACATGAACTTACTCATAAACAGGACTCTGAACTTAGCCTAGGCCGTTATATAGTTGTGTGTTGGAGATTTTTAGCTCTCCCGAACTCTGAGGTGGCTTAGGCCCTCTGATAGGGCCTGAGACCGTGAGAAAAGAAGAAGTTTGTAACTGTCCCTGTATAAACAGAATGAGAATCTGTAACTTAGCATAAGTAAGCCCTGCGCCATATTCACTTAGCATGAGCAGGCCTCTCACAGCCTCCTGTCTTGAGCTGTTTGCAAGTCCTGCTGACAGAGAGGATTGTCATGGCCACCAAGTTGCAGCTGCTAGTCACCTGCATGATAACAGAGTGTGGAAAGTCCCAAACTTGTCTCAATTTGGGTACAAGTCAGTTCAGTAAGAAGATAAGAACAAAAAGGGAGTTTGGTTCTCAGACTGCAAAATGGACAAGGGACACTATTGTAATCCTTCACTGTATTAATACAGCTTTCTGCTACTAACCAATCCAAATGTATCACGTATGGGTAGCTGTGGGTAAAAGGTATAAAAGAACTGCGCCTTCTGAATAAAGTTGGAAGCCTGTATTAAATAATACTGATTCATGTGAGTCCTTCCCCCCGTCGCTCACAGTTGTGCAATGCTAAAACTCTGCTACAGAACCCATGCAGCATCTAGAACAGAGACACATATTTATTTTGGACCATTCTGCTTTTAAAGGTTTAACACATTAGAAATTAAAGAGTTTCCAACCACCTTCTCTAAAATTTCAAGAGAGACGAAGATCATACTTCCATCACGCAGCCATTGTCTCTATTTTTATCTGCAGACACCATGCTAACGTGCACATCGTATTATTAACAACAAAACCAAAGAAACTAATTCTCATGGACTTCATGCTAAATAACTAAAAAAGAAGTGTATAAATCCTATCCAAGTATACTGCATCAAATACTTAACCCATATCCTTCTATTGCTCTGTATTGGTAATTTTCACAGATTAAGATATATATCTACAGAATGACAGGATCTTGCTCTGAACTGAACCAGTCCATATTTTTTAATTAAATTATATCCCAATGGTTAGACTGTCCAGTGAGAACATTTCTTTAAAGGATACATTTAATTCTTTTCACCCAGGTTTAGAACTACCTACCTCCCTAAAATAGGTTTATTGTGAAAAAGGAATCTTCAAGAGCAACAAAAATTTCTTGAAATCCCATGAGAAACTACTGTGGACATTACTGGGTAATAGAAGAAATAGACTGACCTGAAAAGCTCTGTGAAGTTTGTGCTTTAGAGACACGGATTCAGTGGTCAAAACCAGGATTTAAACAGTTAGTGCAAAAGAGAATTAATCTCATTTCTCACTGTGGCATAGGACTTAGAAAAATCTTACTCGACTTCTAATACATAGCATCAGTATTTTGATTTCATGAGAACTGAATAAATGAGTTTAGTTCACACTGACAAAAGACGTGATGAAAGCTGTAAAGGCATGTAGCAGAGGTAAAGAGCACTAACTGGAATGTTTATGTTTTCTACATCTCGATGTTTGCACTCAGTCAGAGTACGTACCTCATGCCATAACAATATTGCTACTATTATGTAATATAATTGTCTGATAATAGACAGTTATTAAAATAACCAATCCAACTAGAAATTAAATCTCAAAATGACAGAGCATTGCCTGTAATTACAACACAGTTCTACTTCCACCCACGTTTAGGCAGAGCTGCCCAAGTATCCTAATGCAGCAGTTAGTCTTTATTAATTGCATCTTAATGAGGATTCCTAGGACAAATTCAGTATTGAAATCCAGACTATAATCAAATGGTACATCATCTTAAATCAGCCTAAAATGAACAGTAACTGCCAAATGATGAATTCAAGAGTAAGCTGCCTGTAGTGGCAGGTAATGTGTCCCAGTTACTTGCAAAACCAAATGCCACTGCTCTATAATAAGCCAACTTCTTCTATAAAAATACTACCACAGCAACAACCAAGATGGCACTTAAATAAAATGGAATAACATTTGTGTCTTATCACTCTGACTACAAGTTATAGTAACTGCATCAGAAAATGAAAAGTGATAACCACCTCCTCACTACAGGAAAGCTCTGGGACATGGCCTACATCCCAAAGAAGGCAGTTTCCTCCCAGCTCGTAGGCAGCAGCGTGCTGTGCTTTGGGTGATGCTGTAACCAGCACTGCTGGAAAAAGCAGCTGCCTGATGCAGATGTGGAAATCAAACTAGAACCTGGAAATTCCTTTGCAAAGGAGGAGCACTGGGAAGGCTCTGAGAGGAAGGGTGAGAGATCCTTGGGCTTATTTCCAAGCCAGAAGCCCACCTTGCTCAAGTACATGCTGAGCTTAGTAGGACCCAAAGGGCTCCCACGGTTCAAGGCAGAAACACAACAGCACCTATGACTTGAAGATTTAGCCATCTAAACCTGGGCATCAGGGGACACACAGAGAAATAAGTTCTGTGAGTTTGGTAAAAAGAATATCCAAGAAGGATCTATTTTTACGAAAACAATAGCTTACAAGAGACTTATGCCATTAAAAAAATCATTCAAGGTGGAATAATAGATAATTGATTTTTTCCTCTTCCTTCAAGTCTGCAGGTTCCTTGGTCTACTCTAATTTTCCCTCTTCTGGACCTTGAAAACCAAAATCTAACAGAAGCATACAGTAGAATTAGACAATTCAGATGCACAAAGAAGATGCACTGGATAAATCTGGCTTAGATTAGATATGTAATAGTTAATAGCATATACAAGGCTAATCAGTATCCCCTAAAATCAAGGTTGGAGAAGGTAAACCACATATGCCATGCAATGTTATGACTTCTGAGAAACAAGTTTAGAATTTTTTTCAGTTGAATTAGGCACAAAATGAGGCAAGATTAGAGTCTGACTTGTCTTATGCAGGCACTGCTTATCTCTGTTTGACTACTATCCCTAGCAAGAGAATGGAATTGGCTGGAGCCACTGCCCCAAATAAAATAATCACTTTTAAAAGATTAAAGAAGCCATTAACATGGATTGACTTTGTCCCAGCAGAACACAGCAGTGCAATCTGCTCAGTGCTGGTGATCTGGCAAGGACAAGACAAAGTAGTCTGACACCCAAGTAGAAAGACAGGGACTCACAGATGCTGAGTGCAGTCTTCAAACTCACAAGGACTTCTGAAGTGACAAGGGTTCCAAAGGAAAAATTCTACATTCAACACATGTATACAGCTGCTTCTCCATGATCAAAATGGATACTTATACAATTCTCAGCAAGAATCCCAAAGGTTTTACTAATACCATACTTAATCCTCAAAAGCTTAAATAAAATCCAGTATGCACAGAGGAGGGTGGAACTTTGAAAAAATTTGTGCATCAGCTATAGAGAGAACTGATGAGCTCAGCAATAGTTCAAGAGCCCTAAGACAGTTTGGAACATCAAGTCCCACTTCTGAAAGGAAGAGACAAAGAATCTGTGTTCAAGCAGAGACAGACATGGAATCTATGTTCAAGCAGAGACCTCTGGTAGTCAGAGACAAACAAACAACAAAATAAAAGCCCCCAAAACAACACAGGAACTGGAGAAATTAATGTTTAAAAGTAGGAAAGAAGGATTTCTGAATTCTAACTTTGCTTTGCTTATCCACACAAAATTCAATCTGTTTACATGTATTTGGTGTGAAGGTTTGCTTGTAAATAAACATTTTTCAGAAGATATTGCATTTGTTTTTTTGGTTAAATTCACCCTGAATTAATTCAGAACTGTGATATTTGTAGATCTACAAGTGCTTAGGCCTATCTGAGGCCAATATGTGGGAACCCTCTGGCCAAAGCCTGACCTGACACATCCATACAAGGTACTGAGATGGTGTGAAAACTGACATAACACAGAAGTGGGAGGCTGGGAAATCTGGAGAAATGAAGGCAATAAATAAGGCAAGACATGAGAGAGAATTATCATCATGAGGAAGAGGGAAAAGGGCAATGCTTCTACAGCAATGTTTCATTACTCTCTACAGCTGTTGAGAAAGTTCTTTGCAGTGAATATCAAACCCAAGGTTAAGCTTCAAAATTAGAAACAAATCCATTAAATGAAGATACCTGGGCAGATACAATGTCCATGCTGCACTGCTATGAACTGTCAGGAGTTCTGCTGGGACTCCTTCACAATCGCAGTGAACAATGACAGAAAACGTAATGTAGTAATGGAGAATTAATCTCTGTGAGGTATTTGAGAGGCTATTTAGCAACTCAAAATTAAAAATACAGTTCACATGTACTTAATTTTAGGATAATGTTCAATTCAGGTGCTGTGGTTCCAAACCAAAGCTACAGATCACAGTTTCTCATACTTTTAATATGTACATGGTAGAGAGTAATTATTTTCAGCTCCATTCAATTTTCTGCTTTAATTTACTCAAGGTCCCCCCCAAGCACTTCTGGGGACCTCATGTGGCAGGGAGGCAAAAGCAGTAGGAAAAACCTCTCAATCCAACACTGCTGCCAAGGAAATCTTATATGTAACATACTTCCAGGGAAGAGAGGGTGCTGTGTGAACAGTTTAAGCAATGTGGGGACACTGGGAAGCTCTACAGCAAAAGCAGGGACAAAATCTGACTCACCATGATAGGTTCTGCTTGCGAAAGTCTCCCTTCTCTTCTGCATGCCCTAACTCATTTTGGTGAGGCAAACGAGGCAGGCATCCACAGCAGCAAACCCACCTTCTCCCTGGAGAAAGGACAGAGGAGTCAGCAAGGAAGAGGCAGCTCCAAGCAGGTGAGCATCAGCTCCACTGCAGCTTCCCAGCAAACACTGCTCTGTTCACTACCCTGCCCAAGGGGGTCATTCTGGGCATCTCCTGCCCAAGCCTCACAATGGGTTACACCACGTTACCATAGAAATAAAAAAACAAAGAACTAAGCTCCAAACATCTTCTGCAGTGACACATCACTGCAGCATCAGTTTAACATAGCAATGATATGGATGGTTGTAGGAATTATGCAGCATCCAAGCTTTAGGAAGCACAGATAAAGGTTCATTTAATGAGTAACAATGCATCATCCATCAGCTCTGTGTAGCCACAGGCAATAGGCATGCTGGTAGCCTGTTATAATTTTAGTTGTTTACTTTGGTTGGCTACATTTAATTGTTGTCAAGAAGAAAAGAAATTAAATTATTTTGTTTTCTTTGCCACATCCTTATGCTCAGCATTTCAAAACAACTACCTGGCAGATGCTGATTTGAGGGGAGGAGGAAAGGAACTACTTACAGGAATGAGGTAGGTAGGCGCCTTTTTCTGTTTCTAATATGTTTGCCTATTTGGGAAGGCAGGAGGCAACTGTGCAGCTGATTTAGTTCTGATTTTGAATCGCTGCAGTATGATGTGCCTGTGAAGATGGAGAGAAGAACAGAACAAGTTTTACTGTTTCATTCCAGAAGTGACACTAATTCACTGTCTCCATGTTCATACACAGTATTTCCAAGTGGTGGTGGAGGTGGTCACAAAACCAACACACTGAAGATTTAGAAAATGAAGACAGAATTCCATGATGTTGGGAACTTGCATACATATTTTAGCAAACTTCTACTGAATTTCACCTGCAAAATTTTACTAAAATTTTTGACTAAAGATAACACACCTTCAAATCTCAGCATTATACGAAACAATCCAAAATGGCAAATTTACACATTTTAAAGAGACTGGAGTTTTAAGGAGAATGAAAAAAGTATCTGGACAAAGTCTTTATTTCAAACCTCTAGACTAAAACATTAACCAAACTTCACCTTTATTGTTATGCGCATATTGTACAAGTGCACCTAATTATGCCAAAATTCTCATAGGTGAAAAATGGTGCTCAAGGTCTGTGAGTTTACCTGATTCCTTTGCAACAGCAGTATTTCCTTCCCACAGACATTACAGCCACACCCCCAAATCCCTGAGAGCAGTGCTGCTGAGCATCCTGCTGCACACTCCCAACACTCAGTGAGAAACAGCACACATGGAAGGACCCCTCAGAGTGGCACTGTCCAGAAAGTGCCACCTGGCCTCTCTGAAAGCCCAATAAAAACAGCTGTTGCAAGTGCAGAAGTTAAGATAGCCAGAACAGATCTCTCTCTAGACAGCAAAAACCCGAAGGAAAACAATTAATACATAAGGGGCTGCAGAGAAAGATCTCTTGTGGTTTGTCTGCCTGCTGTTAACACCATCCCTGGATGTTTGCATGCATCCACTGGGTAATAAAACAGAGGTTAGGAAAATGAGAGAAAGAATATTGGTGTCATCCTAACTGGGTTTAATTCCTATGACAGCACAAACAGTGGGCATGGAGATATAAAACGTGTCTGTCAATGAAAGAGGCTGGAGCAATAGCCACAGCTTCTCACAAGTGTGAGCTACAGATTTAAATGAAATTGTAATTGCCAATAAAAGCAATGACTTTGACCTCAGTATGCAATTCTACATTCAGCTATTTGATGATTCATCCATAAAGAAAGAAAAACAAACAGCACTAGAATCAAACTGAAACAATTGCAAGAAAAATTTTCTGGAGAGAACATGAAACATTTACAGTAAGTTCCTATTAATACTTTCAAAATTCAACCTGAGTCTTGTTTACGGCATAACCAAAATATGACAGTCTCTGATGACTCATGAAGGTTTTGGTGACAGAAGCAGTATCACCAAGATATTGGGAAGGTTTCTGTACAGTCCCAGAGCACATATCACTTTGGGGCAGCTGTCTGGTTACGTGTCAGCATCTGTAGTCACAGCACAAAGTCACAGAAAACACAGCAAATGTTTGACTGGTCAAAACCTTTTTACAAGGGAAAACTATTTTTAATTAAGACCTTGCACAATACACATAGTTCTTTATCACAAAAAGCAAAGGCACTTTTCCAGGCCCATGCTAGAAAGATACCAAATCTCAACTCTCAAGTTTATCAATTATCTACATTCCTCATTCATCTTCTGAAATAAAATGGGTACAGTCTGAATTGACCCAACAATGGATGTTATCCCCAGTCTCCACCTATCTGTCTTACAGCACTTTCCCAGCAAAAGCAGTCTGCACTGACTCCAGGGTGATGCTGAAACCCAGAAGGCCTGAGCAGGTGGATTCCTCTTCCTTCTCTGCACCACAGGGTTGGGCACCTGGTGACACCTGCTCTGGTGATTGTCTGAGTGGTCTGTAAACATAACTGAGAAATAAATACAAGAGCATAAAGCTTGTTTTTGCTTCCCCAGTACTGTGAACACCTACACTTTATTGAGCATACGCAAATAGCTTTTTTTTCCCAGTAGCCACTGAAAGCTCAGAATTCTCAATTAAATGAAAATCTCAGTCCTTCAGTCATTCCTTTCTAGATGGCAGAAGAGGAATGACTTTTGACACGTATATTCCTGATTTCTGATGATTTTTAGTTAACTTATCTGCCCTACATTTCTGAGAAAAAGCTATTTTCTGAATCTTATACACATGCAACCCCCCAACAGTAACTGAAAGCCATGAGCAAAGCAATTTACAGGCATATAGACATTTCAGGGTGGGCTGCATTAGGAAAACCTGTTGCTAGAGAGCTGCACAAACTTCAGCAATTCAGTGGAGTGCTCTGCTGCAAACAGAGCTACCCCTTCTATGAGAATACAAAAGCAAACAACTAAAGTTACTCTCTTACACCCTGCACCAACCACCCAGTCTACTGATTTCACAGGAAAACACAGCCATAGCTTCACCCTTCAAGACATTTTTTCAGCACTTCATAGGGACAGCTTTACCTTTACAAATAATAAATGCAATTTCACTTTTAAAAGAATCGTATTTTATTAACTGCAAAGCACACCTCTGGATACAAAACCTGACAAGCTCCCAACCCAAAACTAGACCAGACAATACATATGGATTCCTAAAGAATCACAGCATAAAGTGCAATCTCCTATTGATTTTAGCTTCATCTCATGAGACCCGTTTTCCTTTAAATCTTATTTCACCTAATAAGGCCATTTCCCAAGTGCCATTCTCCTGATAATGCTAAAAGAAAGACTGACTTAGAGGTTAGTGAGAGCTTCCAGTAAAAACTGGAAAACCGATATTGCTTTATATAATCACAGAAACACTGTTTCTTATCAATCGGCTTCTTGGAACTGAGGATTGAGGGAGAAGAAGTGGGACAGTGGCCTGGTTCCCCAGCATGGGAAGGGCAGGGGGCTGCCCTCAAAGAGCCACTCAGGTGGTCCATCTGTGCCCATCTAGGGATTCTTCTGGCAGCTCCCCAGGGGTGAGATGCGGCAGGAGGAAGGATGGTGAGTCCAAGACACCAAAACATGCGCAGATCTGTGCTTTCCTCAGTGATTGCTTCTACACAATGTGAAGTGCCAGCAGAGCCAGCCTGACCTCTGTGCAAGAGAAGGCAATTAAGGAAAAAGAAAAATGACTAAGGGAAATTCTCCCTATGATTTAATGAGGGGTTTGTGTGAGAGAATATATTTTGCACCAGAGACAATAACTCTTCTACCACTCAAAGTAGGTACTGATAGCCCAGATGTCAGTGAAGGTTTTCCAAAAAACAATTACTCAAAGTCTCTTTTTAGAGGAAAACCAAAAAGAATTAAACCATCTTTCTTGTTTTTCAGAGATGCTCTAAGTGGAAAACATGATGATTCTATGATGAGCTGTCACTCGGCTACAACCCACTCAGTTCTATTACTGCTTGCTCCAGCTACTTTAACATTCAGTCATCTCAGTTACCTTTTATACTCCTGGCACACAGGAATTATCAAAAGCCCCTTACAACACAGGGCAATCCTTGCCTTCAGAGTCCAAGCTGATTTGATCTCTTTGTGCTTTAATGGAATTTAGGACTGCATTGTGACAGAGAGTAGGAACCCTGTCTCAGTATCATTTGAATTCCTGCACCACACACATTTTTCTCTGCCCTTCCTTTTGCTCTCTAGAAGACTGAGGTTACAGAGTACAGTGCACCGTTTGCATATCAAAAGCAGTAGCACTTTACATAAAAATTAAAAGCAGGCACTTTTCTGGTTACAGTGACTAAGAGCTCAAGATTTCCTTCCTCTGAACCTGTAACTTCAAATTCAGGTGTAATTCAGTTCATCAAGGCTGGTTCAGATAAATATTTTAAAAATTAAGATGCTTCCCCACTACCAGCATTACCTGATACATTTTTGCCAGCGACATTTTCTTTCCAGACCCTCTTCTTCTGGAGCAGTTAAAGACTTCACTGTCTTACCTGAAAGAACAAATGAGAAACATGCAAACAAGTTCAAATATCATAAAGAAACAACTGTTATTTATCTCAAGTTATATATGACTTGTTTGAATGCTGCATGGGGATACCTCACTAACTGGGGGGGGAGTTTCAATATCTTCTTCCAGCTGGCCTCCCTGAGCTCAGGTGTGTTAGATTTTATTATTAAAAGAAGCAGGAGGACTCTCTGCTCTACCTTACACCATCTAACAAAAGAACACATACACAAAATACTATTCCAGGTTACTGGAGCTTCATGCTGAGGTAGCAACCTTGCCCTAAGTTTCTACGTGGAGTTTCTTTTGTTGCCTTTTCTGCAGCAAAACATCCAGCCCTGGTGTTAATACACACACACTTGTTAGTGCAGGACAGCGAGCACACCATGAACTCCCTGACTTGTGACCTTCCCCAAGCTCCAAGACACCCAGCCTTGATACTTGATTACTGCACCAGTTTTTCTGTAATTGCATCACCCCTAACCTTTATACCCTTGATCAGATCAGCTGTTATGGACCTAAAACCGCCATCCAACCCCCAGGAAGCAAGTGGGCAAATGAATATGGTAATACAAAGATATTGGCACTTCTGTTTCTGAAAAAGACTCTCCCTGCACCTTAACAGGGACCTGCAGCCTAGTGCCTGGCATGCCACAGATAGCTGGGACTAAAGAGACAAGCTGTGCTATCCTCAAAAGGGACAATAATTGGCTCTCTCTGTGTTGCTCCCCTGCCCTTTTTCCTGACGGTCACTTACAGTATGCAGGTGAGTGCAATAAGGCTCCAAAATGGGTAAGAAAAAGATGCCATCGTGTCCCCCCTCCCCCCTAACGTGACTGTGTGATCAGTTTTAATGACTTCCTTGCCTAGAAGCATACCTGGCCACCCACGCACATAGACAGAGCGATGAGGTGGGAACAGAGAATGAATGACTCAGAGAAATCCCAGCTGTTTTCCACAGTGTCTCACTACTCCCAACATCAACGGCAGTGGGTGGTGTTGGAGGTGTCCTTGACCCTGCCAAATCCCTCTTCCACTACTTCCCACCATTAGAAATGCTGACGTTGTTTCCAAGTCCTACCATGAATGCCTTACCAATTTCATGAGGAAGATTTATCTGCTTCAGATGGTTTAAAAGAAAATTAGGCAATTCTCATGCTCAGGAGAATCATGCTATAGTATGAGTGCACTGGATTACACATCCCTTTGACCTGTTTATCATTCACCTAAAACCCTTGTTAATCCTCAGAGATATCTGATCTGTTTCCCTATATGCCTTCAATTGGAGTCCGACCATTTAAAGAAACTGCACTGGATCAGAAACAAGATAAGTACTTAAAATCAGTCTCGGCAAATGTCCTTCCATTTTCTACTTAAAGCACACAGCATAATGGCAAGCTCATTAAACACAACACAAAAGTATTTATCAGCACATTGCTTTTTGCCTAGGAAACTTAATCCCCTTTCCTTAAAAAAAAAAAAAAAAAAAAATCCCAATTCTAACACACATTTCTGTACTAAGGCTCTGTGCCCCACACAAAGCCAGTCCTGTCAGGACCATGTTTGAAGAGAGAATGATCAGAATAGGGGATGGATAAAGCCACCATTGCCATCCCTACTTAACTCTTTACAGGTTAACCTTAACACTTTGACCCCTGAAATGCCATGTCCTTTTATTGCCCTAGAACCTCCCAGAAGTGCAAGTTTGCCTTGGCTGCTGAAATCACACACACATCTTACAGTGAATAGTTCTCTTAAATGGTCGCCAAAGCAGAGACTGAATTTACTAATTATTTGGAGAAAACTACACCCGTCTTTCTCCAAGAACTCACTTTTGCGGGTTCTAGACCTGTGCTGATTCTTCCCAGGCCCTGGAAAGCTGACATGAGGTGTTTGGGAACCCAGGTGCCCCAGTCTGGCTGGAGACAGGTGTGAGGAAAGCAGCCATGGTTCAGGACATTAGTCCTGCTCTCTGGCAATCTACACCAAACACCAACAAAAGAAAAGGATTTTCCTATAAACACACCACATAAACTGGTAAGAGATAAAAGGTACACAGAACATAAATAAGTACAGACACCTGGTAAAGACCAATGTGATCTAAGGTAGGCTGGAAAACTGCTGGCAGGTTCACAAGAAAAATCACATCCAAAACAAGGCTGACTGATGCATGTGCTAGGAGCGAGCATTTCTCACAGCTTTATTTCTCAAGAAGCATGGAGAAGAAACTTAAAATTCTAAATAACAACAACATATACAAGCCTCTTTAAAAAAAAAATCCTAATTCAGCTGTCAAAACTGTCTTTTATGTCCAGCACTGTTCTTCAGTGCAATCCTGCATTTCTGCCTGCCTGATGTATTCAGAGGTTGTTGCTGGAGTCACTTCCTCTTGTCTGTCCTATTTAACTAATGCAATTCAAGAGAATAAAATAAACTATTTCTGCAATAGCAGGAAGGCACATAGTGAACTGTGGAATACCAAATCTACCAATTCACTTTATTCAGTGGATACAAATTTTACCCATAATACTTCTCTGTAACTGACTGACACTAAAACAGAACAAATAATTCAGTAATCACACCTGCACCCAGAACAGTCTGTCTTGTTCAGAACTGAGGTCATCCAGAGAGAGGGGAATTTGCAGTGCAGCTGCTGTACTTTACATAAATACAGAGCTTCCATGGAAATTGGAATGCT
>VWZN01017393.1:1523480-1553092 GCA_013396955.1 Regulus satrapa | reverse complement strand
TTTTTTGAATAATATAGTTTTCCTATATCCTTTGGAAAACTGTAAATTTTGTAGGCAGATGTGGGGTCTTTCCTAATATGAGAATGAACTACATCAAAAAATTGTTTTCTCTTGTAAACAACAGGACTGTCTGATGATTTTAGTATGATAATAAGAGAAAAGTCCTTACCTATTTTTATAGCACAAGAAACAAAATTTGAAACTGCCTAACTCCACTTTTTCAAAGGCAGGCAAGACAGAATTTTAAAGGAGAAATGCCCAACATATTAAGTGTTCCAAGCTGATGTTTTATGCTTACATGGTTATAGAGTTTCATTGGCAAAATGACCCAGAATGCACTTCCTTCTTCTCAATGCTAAGTCCCACTCCAAAAATTACCCTACACCTCCCTATTTTTTATTATCCTAAACAGAATAGTTACTGTAATTTCTCATGTGCTAAATTAATATTATTTTCACAACACCCTTAATGGTTCCCTTTTATTAAGGGCATTCCCCAGTACATCATCTCAGTTCCTGTGAAAACCACATTCTAAACATTTCCCAAACCGTGCTGGTAAAGCACGAAATTCAGATGTGATGTACAAGGTAACTTTACACTGATAGCTACCATTTAACAAAGAGAGTAAAGAGTTCTACAACACAACTACACGTTTGCTAAACCCCAAGAGAAGTTCATTACAATATCTGTGTGTTCATGTATTGTTAGCTGACATCAAAACACATTTAAGCTCTCATTTTGCAAATAGCTCGGTAAGGGTGCCCAGCCTTGTCCACCCACCTTCCTGAAACAAGTTGCAAAGGCAGCTGTTTCAATACTGGCCAGTCTAGGTGTTCTAACTGAGCCCAAGCCCCCATTGCAGCAAGCTGGGAACCCTGCTTCAATAAGCATTCTTAGTAGGACCCATTCAAATTCTCATATATATTGACTGAATAAGCAGGAAATTCAATAACAAATAAAGGAAGCATATTTGCATATTTCAGTGCATTAAAATAATGCAGGACTTCCATTATTCTCTTTGCAAGTTCCTGTGTATGTGTAAAAGAAGATGAAGAAGCAGAATTTTCCATTTCAACTACGAACTATGTTAGAAATGGCATCAAAGAATGAAAATGTGTCTCTGCCAGTCCAGCTGAATGTCATCTAGTCAACTGCTATAAAAGGTACTTACTGAAATGAGTGGCACAATCACCATCCCTTCAATAACAAAGAATCCTCTCTGAAGCTAAAAAAATTACAACATGGTTGTTTTGCACTTTGACTAAGCGTTCTTGCATTACATCAGCGTTTACATCAAAGCTGGTAGTGCAAAGAGGAAAGCAAAGCCCATTTTATGAAATGATGTAATCAAGCCCAGCATCTCTCTGGGGTTTTTTTGTTCCTATGGTCACAATGACATCAGCCTACTCTGCCTATTCTGTAGTGGAGAGCAATGACAGTTCTTCACCTCTGCTCACACATTTCTCTGTTCTTTTCCCCCTGCTTGTACATCCTGACACATTAAGAGCCACTTGCATTTCAATGGGACACAAAACAACACCTGCCTCAAAATCCCTCTTCCTCACTCTTCTCCTCAATGTCTCCAGCAGTCGAAGACAACAAAACTTGGCCTGAGAAAGTGAAAAGAAGGGAAAGGGAAACCTCAGACACATCTAAACACTGTCAAGGGGCCATGGATTTACAGCATGGATCCCACACTGTACTGGCCTCATGCAAAGTGCAGCAGACACTTTGGCACACACAGAGAGGACCTGCAAAGGTTCTGGAGCTGTGGCACGGCAGATGCTTCCTTGGCACTCACAGCCACCCATGCTGCACTTCCAGCTCGGGACTCCCAGCAGCCTCCTTTGCACGGCCCCAGATGTGCTTCAAAAGGGTCCCACAAACCCAGGCACGTAACTCCCCCTCTCCAAAGCGGTCTCTACGCCTGTAAAATGACGCTAATTATACTGATCTTAAAAAGAACTTAGCATCAACTGAAGAGAAGTCGATTTACTTGCCACTGACATAATCCAGCCCTGGAATTCCCTGTCTAATTAATTCTCTCATCTGAGACACAACATCTAGGCCAGAATACATTAAATATATTTACACATGGAAAGTACTGTAAACCTTAAGTGACAAATGTGATCTGGTACTAAAGCCTACCAGCAAACACACTGTACATTTTGTATATTTTCCTACTAAGAATTTTCTTGGATCTGCTCTGCTGTATAGCACACAAATATGTATCTGCACAGTAGTTGGTATCAAAACTCATCTAAAAAAGACGAAAAAATATCCACCATCAAACCAACCAACTTATTAACCAAACAATATCCCAATCTCCATTTATTCTTCCATATTTTCAACGACTAGGAGAAACTTTTTCATTTTTTTTTTACTTTTTCACTGAATTAGGTCTCTTGCAAGGTTTAAGGAAGCCAACAGTCAACACTGGGTTGTTGGAGCATCTAATGCAAACTGCAAGAAATGTAACCTTGCTACAGACTGAAAAAAAGTAATGTTAGAGAGTTGCAAGATAATTATAAAAAGACTGTATTGTTGTATACACAGATTTCTTAGCCATCCCCTTCGTATATTCTTCAGCTGAAGTCAGAGAAATTATTTCCGTATTTTCCATTACAAAATGTAGACAATAAGAAAAACATGATTCTCTGTAGATGGACTGCCTACTTCAATCCCTAGAACTGATTTTTATTTGCCAGCTGTCCTACTCATTAATAAAAATGAGAACAATCCCCCCACATCTGCTATAATTTTTGAGCAGCTTACCAAGTAACATGCAAAGAAATGAGTAAATATTTTAATAAGTAGAAGTCAAATGCATTAGAATAAAGACATTATAAATGTAAAAAATACAGGTGAGTTTTTATGGACAGAGAGACAATGTTATGCACACGTTAAAATGTATGCAGCTATCCATGTTTATATAGAATCTATATGCAACATATGGGTAAATTATATTTATACTGTATCGATATTGTCTATATGCCTGTGTATTATGGATATATTCATACAGATAGAAATATCCATACTTATATCTCTAGATACTATTGATCTCTTCACTAGCATCACTGCCACCATTTTTTTTTCCCATCTGGGAGAAGCTGTCAATTTAAAACAGAGAACTTGATACACGTTTATCCCTAACCCTATGGTAAGCCATGCAGTTAGAGCCTAAAGGATTTATTTAATATTCTTCTTACTAGCAGCTGACAGACATCTGACAACACAGAAATGTAACATTCCATTTAATTTCTCCACAGACTGATTTCATGGAGCCCCAGATGTTTTAGCAGAAGAAACAGAAAGATATTCCACATTTTTACAGTGGGGGATGGAAATTTTTTTTAATAACAAATAGCCCTTGCTTTAATAATTTCTCTCAAAAATTAGGAGGCATTAATTTAAAAAAATATCCTAGATAGTACTCTATTCTTGGTTCACTAGCTTGCTTCTCTCTTTTTTATTCTTTTCTTTTTTAATTATTGCCATGTGTGTGTGTTAAGACCCCATGTGTGGCAGGAACCACTATGAAATGTTCTAGAGGACATTTCATATTACCCCCCTGAAGTTATCATCTGTCTGTTCTTCCCCCTGTAGCAGAAAGAAGGTAAATCACAGCAGAAGACAAGTATCTCTTTCTAGAATCACATCCCATGTGTGAAGCAGTATACAACAAAACCCAATGAGAAAAAATTACAATAATCCCTAAAATGACTGTAAGGTGATTATGTTCCATTTCACTTCCCAAGCCTTCGGGAAGGATTGATTTTGTGCCTTTATTTAACCTGCAATATCTCGAGAAACCCTTCAGAGGGTTTTTCCCAGCCAGGACACACGCACTGTGGAAATGACAAAGGCAGAGTCTGGAAAGAGCTACAGCTCCCTCCTCCTCCTCACAGTGGTCAGATGAACCTGGGAGCAAGGAAACACTGCCAGGTGTCCTGAACTCCATCCCGCTCGGGTTTGTTCCTTGGCCAGCTGCATCCAACGCATGTGTCATTACTGTCACAGGAGCGCCTCACACGGAGTCTGTCAAATAACTCAAGACAACATTTCAAAATACACTCACTTGCTGCAGTGTTAGACAAAGGAAAGAGCTCTGAACTGCTGCACTAAGGTCAAAGAAGAGAACAAAATCCTCGGTAGAGCCACAGATCAAAGCGATTCAAACACAGTGACAAGATGTAAGCAACACGTAATGTAAAGAAACTCAATTTTCCAACGTAACAGTTTGGCCAATAGCATTAATCTATCAGAAACCAAACTAAGGGTGATGGGTTTAAAGTAAGCTCTTTTTGCACACAATCTTTGTTAGATTGTGTTTTGTTTGAAATGCACACTGTGAGCAAGACAGTTGGAGAATGATGAGTTATGGGCTGTTTAGAAAGAAGAGAAAGTGCAATATAAAACCCCTATTGCCTCATAATACAGATATTACTGTAGTCTAAAGGGGAAAAAAAAAGTATCCTTATTTGGACTACAAGTGACTGAATACTGCTCAAGGACAAAATATTTCCAAGGCTGATCTGGCAAAGTTTCAACACTACCTTTCATTGAAAGAAAAATAATCCATTTGTTAGTTAAAAGACTAAAACTTTAAATAATCACATATACTTAAATATAATTTGTAAACCTCAGCAAAATATGCTGTTCTTCCAGAAAAAAATCAAGATGTGCCATAATGATACTGGCAGAGCATCTTTACATATGAATAAACCAGAAATGCATCCAGCGTGCACACAGGCCAACGTTCAATAGAAAGATTGTCATCCTGCAGAAGTAAAAACCTGTTCAAGTCATGAACAGAACTGTGCCTGCCTGAATCTCCAGCTGAGCAACTGTGTCACTGACTGGAAGGACACTGGGCAGCACAGGAGGAAACCAGCCCAAATTTTAGCAGAAAGTACAGTGGGGGTTACAGCTGGAAGGGAATTGAGCAATAGGCTGGAGACAAAACAGGGCAACTGATCATAAGCAGAGTTTCAAGTACTACAGAGTTACAGCATTATTATATCACATTGCAAAAAGAGTGGACATTGCTGTTTTAAAAAAACTTCCACATAGCAAAACTGCAGCAGTGCCAGGCAAAATGAGCCCTGATCTTCAACAAGGTACATCTATGACGTAAGTTAATTGGAATATTTCCTGCTGAGACACAAACTGAAACAGAAAAACCCACCGTAAGAGGAGAGTGACATGCCTAATACAGAAGATGAGAAAACAAAATCTCTTTGTTGCCTTTTACTCTCTTTTCAGACACTAATCTACCAAAGATGTCAAAGAGATAATATGCCCAGGCAGCAACACAGCAGGAAAGGGATACCACGTCCTAACTTCCTGCTCTGTAACTCTGCCTTACATGTGGGGCATCCTAAGGATTGAATTACAATTCAAACTTTAAATGGAACAGAAAAGCTTTTAATACAGTATGTAAAACAATAAACTAATTAACACTCGAGCATATGTGAGGACACACTGTACATCATCATTGCAGTAACATTTCCAAAAGTCATAAATAGCTTCAGCAAATAGCCAGCTGAGATACACTTGGAATAGGATAGCCAGATTTTCCTGATGTCTGGTGCTGCTCAGGGCAGACCAAGTATTTCAGAACATAAAACCTAGAACAGGGATCCTAAATTGTCCTCATGATCTGCAATGTGCATCTCAAGAATCTGTTGAGCTTTTTCCAGATAAAAGATTTCTAGATTAACATGCACATTTTTTCACCTCTAAATCAACAGCCCTGCAATTACTCACGTAACAGGGTAAAGACTGGCTTGGTCCATCTGCTGCCTACTGCAGTGTGGCCCCTTCCCCACCCCCAGTATCTCTGCTTAGGTCCTCCAGAAGCTGATGCACTGGAAATTGAATATGGGAAGAAAGCTTTAATTACGTCTTACATTGCCGTTTATGATTTTCCTGTCAGAAAACAAACCGAGTATTTAGGTCAGCTGGGACACCGAGTTCTCTGTCTCAGGCAAGCTGGATTTCTCTGCCATGTGCAAATCTCTCCTCCTGCACATCTGAGCTGAACACATGCTGTCCACACACCTGGGATTTCTCTGCATCTCCAGGGGAACTGGGACTCCAGCTGAATGTCCCATGGCTTGATTAGAGTCAGTACAGGAACTCCCAGGCAATCCTCACAAAGCACCCAGACAAGAACCAGCCTCACACAAGTTCCAGGCACAGAAACCCACAGGAGCCCAGAGAACAAATCACTGGAGCAGGACAGAATGCCCTTCTTTAGGGAAGGCTGAACTTCCTAAGAACTGGTCATTCTGACACTGGCTTCAGGAGGGAAGAATTATCATTCTAGAGATATCAAAATCTTCAGAACACAGATGGGAAAAAAATCACTATATTGCATGCTAATTTATTGGTTTTAATTTCCCTAAAATTTAGAGGCTTTTGTGTGTGCTTACCAAGAGAAAAAAATAAAATCACTTTTTCTCTATAGCTTCATCCTCAAAAGTAAATAATGCAAGGCTGCTAATATTCTCCAGATCCTTTGGAAATTCACACTCTAGCTAAATATTATTTTATTGCTGAAACAGATATTGATCAATATTCTAAAACAGAGTGAACTCCCTATTCAGATTAATTCACATTAACCCCATCTCCCTTATAAAAACATTTCCCAACCACAGGAAGGCAATTTTCATGGGAGAAGGGAAAAACCCAACCATCTTTCATCAGGGATTTGTTGTCTAGATCAGCTTAAGGGTGTACACCTGTGTACCACAAACTTTTTTATGAATACTGTCAATGCCACAGTAAAAACAAAATTCTGCTTCTATAACTGCATGTTCCATCTGAGACATCCATTTCCTGTCTCCGTTTGCTTTCCTAACAAAGGTCTGCAAATTATTTCCAACCAAAATAGCAGAGAACTGTCTGGGAGCTCAATGAAGACATTTGTCCCTGAATGAATGAAGAGAGCAAAGAGCAATAACAGGGAAATATATACTTGGAGAGGGCCAGGATTTATTCCACTGGTAAACCTGTCGCCCATGGACCATTCCAAATGCACGGACAATCGGAGCCAAATGGAACAGCGTGCAGACTCCAAATCTACCTGATCAATGCTTCTCTTGACCTTGCAGGCACTTGTCAAACCCAGCTGAGGGCTGTAAGCACTCCCATCCAAAAATGCTGCAGTGCTACCTGACTTGGACAGGTCACGTAGAACAGGTTACTGAAAAGTGCAGATAATGTGCAATTCAGCTGGCTGATTGTAAGCACAAAAGGTTTCCTATAGAAGAGTCCTGCTGGAGTGAGGTTTTCAGCAATGATGACTACTGAACCCTTGAATTAGTGTAGCAAACCAGATAATTTGCATAAAGTAGATTCTCTCTCTATATATATATATAGTAATGTATTCTTTACATTTTTATATTATTTTCTCAACGTTTCAATCTAGATTTCTTAAATTCAGTTTAAAACACTGTTGAGTTATTGCAACATATTTTAGAACTAATACAATACCATATGAAGTAAAGGTCAAAAGATTTTTAAGAAGTCTTAAAGAAGTTAAAGATCCATGATGCTGTTCCATGGATCAGAAAACCACCAGTATCTGCTGTATGCTGCTCACAGTTAACTGGAATTTTCCCCTATTATTCTATCCATGCAATGTGCCAGTGGACAGATGGCAGCAAGGTACAAAATACGTAATGGACACAGATCAGCTGCATGATAGGAAACTTGTGTATTTTTCCAGTGTATCCAAGTTTATGTCAAGAATGAGCTCTTAGAAAAAGCAAGTGTATTTACAAGCATGTATAAATAAAGGAAGCATGTATTAACATATAGTTTCATATTTTTTTTTTTTCATACACAGAAGGGGAGGGAATTTCTCTGCTTTCTTGGGTTCTTTTCAATTGCAGCCATAATTTGCCACATCGAAGGTGAAACACGCAAGTAGAACGACATTCATACAATGCTGTGCAAAAATGAAGAAGAGAAAAGGGGCCAACAATTACAGAGCTGCACACACCAGAAGGCTGCACCTTGTCCTGCAAAAGGCTTCCAGTGGTCACAGGCTTTTACGCCCATGGGCTGCCTTGAAGGGCAGTAGCTTGTGATTTACAACATGAACAAACTCATGCCATAAGACACTTCCTCTGAAAAGAACATCCACAAATTTCTTTACTCATCCAATTAGGCACACTGAGAAAGCTTTTGTCTTAATGTTTCCATTAAGTGCAATGACCACGGGAATACTAAGTTTTCAGAAAACAGCAAAACTGTTCTTTCAGTTGTCAAGATCTGTAATACAAAAAAAACTCATAAGCAGGGAACTGCTGTCAACCCGCTCTGAAAAGTTGGTCATACACTGCTTTTTTAACCTCAACTAACAATAAATTTTTATTTTGAAATTTCACTGAACATAAACCAGAACAATTAAACTTCCATCTGGACTCATATCAGAAGTCAACTGAAAAATTTCTTTTTTAGATGTCCAACACCCTGGACATCTAAAAATATGTAACAGCATTGGAAGAGACTCCTCAGAGAAGTAGTGAGCTCACTATCCCTGCAAGAGTTCGGAAAAGGAGTAAGATGTGGCACTTCACAATACAATCAGTAAGCACGGTAAGTCCAACCTTTGTTTGGTCAAAGGTTGGACTTCATTAACTTGGAGGTCTTTTCCAACATTAATACTTCTCTGATTCTGTTCATTTAAGCTGCAACATTGATTTTAGGAAGATAACCAGCACTGATTAAAAGATTTCAGCTGGTTTTCCACCAGCTGATTCCAGACTATTAATGAAACTTGGCAGTGAAAATTTGGTCTTCTATTTCCATTCTGCTTTATCCTGCCCCATTTTCTAAGTCATGAAACTCACGATATTATGTCTATGCTTAAAAATATATTCCTACTATCATTAGTATTTTTCTCTGTTCTGGTAATTTTAGGCAACAATTAAATCTCCTCTTTCCCTTCTTCCCCCCCCCAAAGTAAATAGTTAAACTTTTCTTTTGCAAAGCTTATCTTGAAAGAAGAGATTGTAGAAATTCCAGCTCTCATCTCACATACAGGCAGATCAGTGCTCCTACAGCACTGGAAACCTGCTTTCAAAAAAAAAAAAAAAAAGAAATGAGATGAGATTTACCCTTAGGCTTTAAAAAGACACTTTCACAGCTCAGTAAAGTCGCACGCTGGGGCTGCAAGCAGCCAGCAGGATTCTGCGAGGCAGTACAGGATGTTTGGGCAGTCAGGACAGGGACCCTGGCAGTCACAGCCACTCCTTTTCCATTCCCCAAGGGCTCACTGGCACTTTGCACACTGACAGCTGAGGACACATTAAATCATTAAACCTTGCCTGCTTCAGCCTCTGGACTCCCAGCCATAGCAATAGGCTTTTAGCTTAAGACATTTTCTTTGTCACTTAGGACATCTCATAAGAAGACCAATTTCCTTTTCATTCATAAGGGGCTGACCAGAAAACAACCCAGTTATAAATACAGAGCTCTCTAAACTGCAGAATGCTGCCCCTCACACTTGGGTGGATGGGCTGTGAGCCTTCCCAGATCTCTGACCTCACAGAATCCTTTACTAAACAAACCTCAACAAGTTTGTAAGAGCTCTTCCTATTTAAACCAGTACCAGACAGAAGTTTCAAAGAGCATCTGCAAAACAGAAAAAAACCACATCTACTGATATGGAAGAGGAACTGATGAACAAAGTCTGTTAATCTTTACAAACATTGTTCTATTTTGAAAAATCTTTTGGGGTCATTTTTTCCAGATATGTTGGAAATGCTCAAGTTATAACCTTTAAATTGATACCTAATAAGTGACTTTATTACAAGGCTGCATTGCAATAAGTAAACATCAGACAGTGAGCTACAAATCTAGATAATTTTTCTTTTATCACTACCTAACTTCTTAGTCTTTGGATGTTCAAGCATAGTCTCCTGCTAAGGTAGCTCCTGCAGTATGCATTTTTGTATTGTTTGCTTATTGTACAAATAAACAAACTGCAGACTTCCAGAACAGTTTTTACTGTGCTGTGTGGATAACCGGCAACACAGTTGTCAGTCAAACTGCTGGAAATAAAAGGTGAATTCTCCTTCTCAAGTACATTCTAAAAATTCGCAATTTCTTTGTATTATTGAAATCAAAGCCAACAAAACTGATATGCAAAAATCTGTATCTCAAGAAGGATTCTACCAAACCCCTAGAAAGTTTGTCTTATTTAGAACGACATATATACATATAAATAATTGATAAAAGCAGGTAACCCAGTACTGGGGTACAGTTACTGGGTTTTAATTCCAAAAAGGATTGATATGTTCTCTGGCATTCAGCGAGCAGTGAAATGGATCCTACTATGGTTTTCTCTCTCTGAAGTCAAAATGGCAACAAAACCCCCTGCTGTGTTGTATTTGCTGGCAGAGCTGTACCTCAGCAGACACACATCTTCCCATCTCACAAAATCAGCCTACATATTTTGTCTACCATCTACTGCAAAAAGGAAGAGAAATGCTGATTCCTTTTACAAAATCTATTTCTTTCCTGGCCACTCATCTGAAGAACTGGAGGGCCCATTAGAGGAGATACTTCAACATCAGAGACAAAGCTCTTTAGACAACTGCACCAGTGCTGCAGTAGTGACCTTGCAAAGAAAGGCTTTGCACCCAGAGGATGCGAGTGAGACCCCGGGCTCTGCAAATTACTTGGCTGTCAAATATTAACAAATGACAAGAAGAGAAGGAGGATTTTGCTCACTGAAGACGCTGACACTGTATAAACACCTGATAGGGAGTCCCTGTCACAGCCAGTCTGGCTATTCTCTAAAGCATCAGCCTCCAGTAAAAAAAATTAAAAACAAACCACAAAGAAACCAAACCAAACCGAACCAAACCAAAACAAAACAAAAAAAAAACACCACCCCAAAAAACCCCAATATCCAAGATATCGACAAAATGAAAGGCACAGCAACTACCTCCTTTGCACAGGTCTTTTTACACAATGACTGATGGAGTAAAATAACTGCAACTTTAAGTGAATCCAACAGGCACTGTAGAGATTATGAGATTTTTTTGCGAGTAGGAATCCTTCTAGTAAACTTAGGAAAGTTTAACAGGAGTTTTCCAGTGTCTAAACAACAAAATACTTAGTGTACTGTGCTGTATCTGGCAGATTCAGTTGTCTCTTTAACAGTGGACAAACTGTCAACTGTTCCTAAGCCTGGAGGGAAACTTAACTTTTAATGTCAAATTAATTTAATGATCATAGCTCATAGGAGGGACTATTTAAATTCTTGTCCTTTAAATGGTAATGGGACCATGTGACAAATGCTCCACAAACAGGAATATACTGATGAAAGGAAAACTAGCCCTGTTAAAATTTGAACCAAATAAAGTCCCTCTCCCCAGATTGTAGATACTGGATGGTGGGAAAGGGATTAACAAGAAATCTTCTGGCTCCTCACATGCTTAATGTGCTCCTTTGCTGATAATCTTAGAAATACACAGCATTCATTTCTTTAGGCCCTTACCAAAAGCCATTTTTCTCCCTCAACTTCAGGAAGCAAACATGTCAAAAGCTGCTCGGAGTTCTGCTCTTCCAAAAATTAACACTGCGTGCTACAGCTGTGTTCTTTGCCACATTCCTCTTTTTCCTGCTTTCTCATTTAGAGTGATATTAGCTGCCAAAATACATTTCAAGCTGAAGACAAGAAATGCCTTCTAAAATTAGCAGTAAAATAGCCAGAGAAATGAAGTTGCTGCCTTGGTGAACCAGTAACACGTATAGAATCAAGGAATAAATTGCCAGAGGTGAAAATATTACTCGAAGGTGGCAAACCCAGTAACCAATGTACATTCCCAAAAGCTTGTTGGCCTTCACCAACCAAATTGAGAAAATATTTCTGAGACACAGAAAACAAAGTAACAGGAAAGGGAAGATTATGTCAAATTATGAAAGCTAACAGAAATATCATTATTATTTATAGGAAATCCTCCATCCAATTCCTAGAGAGAAAAACATAAAAAAAACCCAACTTCTTGAAACGCAACAGCTACTAAATCAAAGCTACTGCAGTAAATGTGAGTATTTTACTAGGTAAAAAGTTGCTAAATTCCCTCTCCTACTAAAAGATCCCATTTTAGAGTCCCCAAAGCTCAGAATTACAACTCTTGTATTATGTCCGTCTTTCACCGACCACAGCCATGGCTCAGCTCTTGCAGGGAAACACAAGCTGAAGTGCAGCAGTGGAAAGCTGCAGATATTTTTGCAATAGCAGCTCCCAAAGCAGAGCAAAGGCAAGCCTGTGTCAGGAGCAGGAGCCTGTGGGAGCAGCATCTCTCTCTGCCTCTCTCTTTGGGAGCAGCAGTTTCTGGAGTGCTGTATCTGAAGTTATTTGCTTCAGTACCTGAAGAAACAGCTTAGCTCATCGATCAAAAGCACATTCTCAGACACCCACAGCAAAACCACCCCCACACACTGTAGGCAAAGTGTATATGTGTACCAAGAACGGGAAAATAATGATTTCTGACAGATGAACAAGCTTTTTAGAAAAATAACTCTGTTATAATTTAATTATTGAATTTGTCCAGCATCTTTAACTACCCAGTTGCACAGATTGCTGTAGTATGCTAGATTGAAAATTCAGTAAATTCTGCCTCCAACTCCCAGTCTAAGCTCTTGCATTACAAAATGATACTTGTTTGAATAATAAAATTAATTTTAAAATTAACTGGATGCTATACCAAACCAAAATGCATTTTCAAAACCTATGGAAGGTTTTGAAACCCAAAGAAAAGGGGATGGTAAAAGTATTCAGTCATAAACTTATACTTGTTTATTTGAAATATTTCTTTCCCACTGCTACAAATACATTTTACAACTACTTTTGTACAGCATTCTTTCAGAAAGGTACAGCACTAGGGTTTGCATTCTGTAGCTGCTTTGATTTACAGATTTTTCCCTTGGATATCTGTTGAATTCAATTCTCACTTAGCCCTAACTATCACATTTCATTCTCCAGTGCATGGAATCTCCTATACGAAAGCTGACTGCCTTTCAGAAAGGCATCTCATCAAACTCAACATCTCTTTCTAAAGGAAAAACACACCAACAAAATTAGAAAACCTTTTGTTATCAGTATTTGAAATTCTTTTGGATTGTATAATCTGGCCTATTGAGAAAGATAAACTATTCAAACTGTGTCTTAATGTATCCACCCAAAACATGGAACATCTTTGAAATGTACAACATTAATCTTGTTCTAAACAATTTTCTACATAATCTATTTATTCTGCTGTCTAGAACACAACCCAAACTCGATATAACATCTGCCATCTAATAGCTCTAGACCATTCACAGCATTTCTGATTAGACAGAAGTACATATTCCTCAGATAAAGCTGTATCCATTCATCCAAGTCAAGCTACTCTGGCCGTTCTAAAATGTAGAAAACTTAAATACTGCTGCCAAAAAAAAGAAAAAAAAAAACCACATCAGAACTATGAGAGAAAATGGTGTGAAAGGCAGCATGCTGGAACTTTTAACAACCCTACTGCTTCTCATAATTTGGAAGAAATTAAAATTATATCAGTGATTTAAAGGGAAAAGCAAGCTTTTACCCCTGATGAATTGTGAGCATGTTTTTTACTGTCTTACTTCTCTTAATCTGGGAAATGTATCATGACAGTGTTCATCAGCACATGCCTGCAGGCCTCAAGTGATACCATGGCAATGATTCCTTACCCCCTTCTGACACAAGACCGCTGCTTTCTTCTGGGACCCTGCCCAGGAGAGGGCTCATAAAAGTCATATAATTTCATCTCTGTATCTTGTGCCTTAATGACTATGCAGAATTTCTGTACAGCTGTTGATATGTATAATTTTAAAAGAAAAAAAAGGCCGTATTAGTAACAGATCTCAGAGAACTGGCACTGCTGAGGTTGTTTATGGCTTTGGAGAGGTGGGGGATGAGAGATTTTGCTGACATTTGCCTTTAGATAGCATTGAAACCTGAAACAAAAACGGTTCATGAAATGTATATTAGTTTCTCCACAGCACTGGAAAACAGCACTAGTCTCTTCCCGAACTACACATAAAAATAAAGAACCCTTCATGATGGCTACTTTCTGCAGAGCTCACATAAATGGCTTCTAGCTGTCACTGTCTGGCCCAAAGCTTAGTTCCACTGAGCTGCTGAGAATAAAGAGAGTGATTAAAGGAATACAGTGTCACTTCCAACACTGGTTTTGTGGTATACTGGAACAATGTAACAGATTAGCATCCCTAACGTGTTTTGGAACTCCAGTAGGCGCCTGCCATATACCCCAACTCAGAAATGTGGCTGATAGACTTTAGTCCGTGTTTGTCTATACAGCTGGAGACTACTGGTTTCATGTAAAGCTGCACTGATCTGATTTTAATTCCTCCCTGCACAGAATGTGCTGGGTCTGACTTCCAGTGCTGACCTGCAGTAACAGGTTGACTATGCAATTGTGCTGAGTATATCAAAGGCAATTTTCCCTTCCAAAACACAAACATCTCTGTCAGTCTCTCCTCTATATGGATGTAGTAACTTTTTTTTTTACTTGAAGATGTTTTCTTGATTATGAAAGCCTAAAGATTCACTATATATTGTAACTTTTACTTTACAATCCAGGCAATGATGGGAACATATTTTTAAAAAGCACAATAAGCAACTTTTCTTTGGATAATCTATTAATTCATTTTATGACAGAACACGTAGGACAGCTATTTGAAGAGCTCCACTGTAAGCTCCACCTAAAGCAGACAGTTGTAAATTTCTACTTATAAGTGAAAAAACTCTCTGCATTCCATATCTGCTTCATATTGTGCTTTTAATAAAAGGAACTGCAACATACATATGTTCTGAAGCAATATGAGTGAATAAAGCAATTTGAGAAAGTTTCAAGAACGAAAGAAGTTCTATTAATTTTAGTATTAGGGAGAGGTTCAGAGAGATGATGCAATGTATGTAGGGACAGGGTGAAGCTCTTGGGTTCCTGTCCAAATCTCTCAAATCCAATGCTCTAAATGAGAGTCCAAACTCTAAATTTAGGTGTCTAAAATTAAAAATGGCCTAAGGGGTCAACAGTCTCTATCTTCCAGTTTATTTAAGAAACTATGTAGTTACTCCACTGTGTGAAGAAAAAAACGCAACCCAAATCACAAAGCTCATGCCTTAAGTTCAAGGGCCCAGGTTTCACATATAATGATTTGCTGTGTTCTATGCACTGATTTTCCTTAAAGTTAAAACTTTTGCCTCCAACACAGGGGTCTCTTTGCTCATAGTATTCTGAATACCAAAAACCCTCTTCATTTGCCATGGGCAGTAATACAGCTGATTAACATGTATATTAAGCAGCTGTTCCCTTCAGTTTTTACTAATTGGGCAATTGTCTTCTGCACACTCCCTTACTGCCCGCCCCCCACCGTTAAGTCATCTATCAAGGGAAGAAGAAAGTACAATTCAGATTCTGAGTGTTCATCCTCCAAATATTTTGTAAACTACAGTTGAGAATGATTGGAAGTTGTCGAATTGTGCTGCCAGAAAATGCAATGACAGGTTAATAGGAGTTGAGAAGCACTTGATTTTAAAGGGTCACTTAAAAATATTTTTTACTCTCCTTTCTTCTGCATCTTTGAGAAATTTTAAGAGAACCACAAAACACAAGCACTTTTGAGTGGACTACTACATCTCCTGGCTACAGCACCTGACTCTAACTCAGACTGAGGAGAGATGGGCTGTTAATATTCCACGGCTGCACTTCAGCACCTGATGTATCCGTCAAGATGGTGATTATCATAACATCATTTTGCAAACACTCTTCATGGGGCAGGAAGTGTTTTAATAATAAGAGATCTTAGTCGCTGAGCCAATAACCACATAGCCACTCAGCAGGAGCCCAACTGCCCTTTCAGTGCCAGGTTTGCAGCCGCAAACTTCACACAGTTTGTACGTAACATTCACCGGCCTGCAGAAACAGACTGTAATAGTTCAATCGTGTCTTGCACCTTTGAGGTTATTTTCATCCCAGGTCATACATGAACAGAATAATGAGGTGGCGTCTCTGTCAATTACATTGCAAATCCTTGCTCTTAATGATCTTTATATTAAACCACATATGTGAGAGAAGGAAATAAACCCTACCAAATCAAAAATACCTACCCCCGGTACAAGATTAGAACAAACCCAAATTCAAAGAAAACCAATACTGAAGAGCATAAAAAAAAAAAAAAAAATCCTGCATCATTCACTAGCTAAAAATCTCATTGCCTCTTGGGAAGCCAGCATGGCCAGGGCTCCACTAACACCACATCCCTCTGCATTCCCTGCTGCAAGCCTGGCACAGACAGGTGGAAGAGAAAGGAAGGGCCTATGGAAAAAGCTTCCCCTGACCAGCAGGAATAGAAACCATCCTGTTCTAGATGTACATGCACATAAACACATGCATATGCACACATATGAATAAATACTTATTCCACCGTAACAGTGTATAGACCCCTGTGTGGCAAACATCTTTCTCACAAATACAGGGAAGACTTGTCATCTAGAATGTGTTTTATCTTTGCATAAAGGTTCATATTTTACATCCACGTGTTCCTGACCCCTTTTCTCTAATCGATTAAAAGAAAAATTCATTTTAAAAACATTAAACATCTCTTTCAGTTCTGCCACAGAAGTAGGGCAAATTGCCCAAGAACTTTGTAATTTCCTTCCAAGTTAAACAGCAGAAGTGCTTTTGATTAGAACTGTGGCAAGCACACATTTTGGTACAATGCCTTTGACTTCAGCAGCACAGCTCCTGGAGCTGGCTGAAACCTTGCTATTAAATGTGGTACTCAGCAGCAGGAAGGATGCTAAACCAACAAAGAAACAATCAGGCTCCATGTTGTTTTCTCTTGGGAGCACTGGATGTGCCGATAACCCTCCGATTAAAACAGATCAGCAGAACCAAAAGCTACAGAAACACTACTAGGAAAGAACACGAGATGACTATCTGCTCTTCGAAAGGCCTATGGCATGAAAAAATAAGAGGTTTCCTCATCTCTGAAGCTGTTCTTCATATTCCAAATGCTTTCTCCCCAACATATCCTGAAGCATAAAAATAACAGTCAGAGAAAGTGCTCTGCTGCTTCTGCAATGCAATTTAAGGAAGCCCATTAACATTTCTTTCAAACTCATAAGCACCTTAGTAACTGGAAAAAAAAATGGATAGCCAACAGTGAGATGTGATGCTTTTGGACCTTTACTGCCCCCGAATGCTTTCTGTATCTGGGGTCAACTGCCTCCAAGCAACGAGAGAGCATCCAGCTGGACTCCTGACTCTGAAAAGTGAGGGGAAACATGACCCTTCTCCAATCCACCCTCACATTAACCATGTAGGAAGCACCAGGGAAAAAGGCCAACAACACAAAGCCGGATGAAAAGATATAAAGGAATAATTGAAATCTGCAACAAGAACAAAGTCATTTTCTTGCCACTATGAAGTCACCTTAATTTTTAAAAGTTTCACCTGTATGTTTCTATACTTATAGTCAATAGGGGAGTCTTTTGCATCATTAAAGGACTACAGCACTACCTGGAATTTATCATGTCAAGTTGTTGAGTACTGCAACACCAAAAAGTTCTCACATTATGTAAACTCTTCACATAGAAGAAACCTCGAAATCGTTGTGTGAGTTGTAAAATGACAGTCATATGCTGTCCCTCCTGGTCTAGCACCAATCCACATTTGGATTCCTTTCGAATCAAGTAAACTTTGAAATTCTGTGTGAAAGTGTGCTGCAAAGGCAAGATAGCCACGTTGGTGAAGATCAGAGACTATGACAAGGTGAATGAAGGTTTTCCTAATGGCAGCAAACCACAGCTTTTGGCATACATCCATCAGTGAAAAGAACAGCTCCATTGCAAATGCTAACAGGCAGCAGAGCAGTGGGTCTGTGGGTGAGTGAAGCTGGATTCTGAGCTCTCAGGCTGAGGACTGCTACTTGCTCCCTGCAGTCTGTACAGGTGGCTTGTAAACTTGGGTGACACCTTGACTAAATAGAAGGGTCCCATTCGGAGTCCTCCACCTAGCACACAGAGGCAGAACATGCAATTAAAAAGGCTGCTCACACATTGTATTTCTGCACACTATTTCAACTGGGACAAAACAGGAGCTGGAGTGCTGAACATAAGGATTTCCGGAAAGCAGCAGCAGCCTCAGAATGAAGATGACAAGAAAAGAAGGCAGCAAAGATCATGACTGGCAACCAGAGAAGATCCTAGAGATGATAGATTCATGGCTATGAATGCCAGGGATGCCCAGGAACCCTGGCCAGTGCTTTCCAAATCTGGTAACTCCAAGGAGAGGCACAAAGTGATGTAACTTTCTGCCCAACCTAGCAGTGCTCAACCTGCTGGGAAGGGGAGACCCACTGAATGTAGTGCTGGCAGCAGAGCAGGTGAGGGATATCCCATGTGGAACCAATGTGATAAAAGCCTGACTCTTGCTGGTTCTACAATAAACCCACTTCATGCTGGTTTTAGCTCTGCCTCACCTTTGACAGCACCAATGCTCCGTTTCCTCTTAGCTCTCCTCAGCAAGCTGTGGCCTACCTCTACCTGTTTATAGATGTTTAAGCACATTTGATTCACCATTTACAAAATAAAAACATGAGCAGTAAAAGTAGAAAAAATATATATATACATCTAACTCCCCCAAATCAAAGAAAAATGAATTGTACACTGATAGCTGCTGCTACCTCATGGAAAATACAGCCTAACAGATTAAAAAAAAAAAAATACACTAATCTAAAACTGAAGTTCACAGTTAATAATAAAAAAGTTAGGGATTCATTGAAGGATATCAAAGAATTAATTTTTATTTTAAGATTTCTATTTCATGTATCATGGAAAGAAGCAGGCAGGAGTATAAAAGCCTGAACAAAGAAGGAGCATCTTATTCTCCTGGGAGTTCATTTTAGGCTGTAACTGGTGAAAAGCCTCTTTAAAAAGGTTATAAATACCATATTAATTTCATTAGGAAAGCTCCTGTGGCATATTAATTTCATTTCTGGCACTGTTATTGCATCTTTTTAGATGCATAAAATCTTAGAGGTAATTTCATTAACAGTAAAGATCTGAGAAAGGCAACAAAAATATTTTAAACAGATTGGTGACAATTCAGCTAGAAAGCATTCAAGTTTACTCTAATTCTCTTCCAATTAACACCACGCTGACACACAAGGACTAGCAGGCTCTGCTACTGAAGTTATGTTATCCCCAAGGCCTCTGTATTTGCAAAGACTGCATGAACAGCTCTCAAAAGATTAATGACTTGCTCCTTTATTTAAGGCAGATACTCATCTTCAGTGATCACATATGAGCTCTGCAGCTAAGCATGAAATTTAACAGCTGTCTCCGCTTCTTCTGAAAAGAAAGAAGACTTTTTCCCCCAAACACTTGCTAGCCTGGGCACTGGACTATTCTGGACATATAAAATAGTCTAAGTGCCAACATGTGCAATGGCAAGGAGCACTGGAAACTTAAAACTATTTTCTCTGTATGGCTACTGATACAAAATAATTCATTTTCAATCTGTCTCTGGAAAAAAAAAAAAAAACAAAAAAAAACCAAAACACATTTATCTCAACTATTCACACACAAAGCTTCAATGCGCTATTGGAAAACAGTAACAAAAGAGCTATCAAACCACTGGATCTTAGAACTATAATCTGCTTTTTGCTACATTTGGTCAACTTTATTGAATCCAGAGCCATTGACATACAGAGGAAGCTTCCAGAAGAATACACTTTGTGAATGGCTAGCAATGTATTTAAAGGAAATGTGCTTATTCTTAACCAGAATATGCTTCCTGTAAATACTGTGAGATCCTGCTGCTAATTTTTTCTGTAAATACAACAAATCCTCTTGTCTTATTTAACATGCATTATATTGCAGTGACCCAATTTTACAGTGCAAGGATTGAGGAAGAGCTGTTAGGTCTACAAATATGTAACACCACTACATTCCAGCCATGCAAACAGTGGGAATGTGAAAAAGCAACACAGAAGGAGAACTGCATATTATTAACAGTTCTTTCCATCCAGATATTTTATTAAATATGCCATAAGCTTTTTCTTACCTGGTTCCTTAAGAATTTCTAAAAAACTAAAATTTTAAAACCAAACCAAAAACAACAAAAAAAATCCCACAGAGCTGCCCTAGCAAAGTACTGGAGGATTAGCTAATTCCCTACTTCAAAATAACTTCACAAAGTTTAAAGATTCCTCCAGGCTTTCAGCAAATATTTTTGCAATTTGACAATAGCTCATGCTTCTAAAACATATCGTTAAATCTTCAACTACCTTTCCCACCACCTCTTCTTTCAAAAGCAGTGAAAGCCCCTCATAACTGTGTACAGATAGTTTTATACCTACAGCTACTGCATTTCATTTGCTTTGTACCTTAAGCTGGAAGATCAAACAAAGGTCACATTTTGCATAAACAGCTGTGCAGATAGGGAAGTTCCGCTTTGGCGCTTCCACCTTCACAACACGTGGTGAACCCTTGTCTGCAGCGCTCACTGTCTCCAATTACAAAACTACAATTCACACCAGCTTAAATTCATCACCCTATAGCAACAAAAACAAAAAATAACCACAAGATAATATAGTTAGAGTTTGACTTTCTAGGCATTTTTGCATCTAGATCTCAGGATTTTACTCTACAGCAGTTTAAAAAGTAGCTGTTCTTAAGATGACAAAATATACAATAGTGATGAAGTTACTGTGATGATTTTTTTTTTCTTCTTCATAAACATAATGTATTTTCTATAGCCATATCCAAGGAAGATATAGCTTGGAGATAAAACATCACCCAAAACCACACCTATGTGGCAAACTATTTTATACAGTTACATTTTGCCCCACTTTAAAAGTGAATATACTGACATGCCATCGTTTCAAACAGCTCAAAATAGCCTTTTTTTCATAGATATTAGTTATGAGACGTGTTTTAAAATATCTGGGCCTTAATCTGCAGCTCTCTGACAGTAAAAGACTGTTTCATGTGTTTGAACAGAATAAGGGTAATAGCACTGAACTATAACCCACTTGTTGCCCCTCCACTCTTTTAGTATTTCAACTCAAAACGTATTTTACTGCCACAATGATTCCCTCTGAGGTAATCCTCTGCCAGAGATACAACTTCACAACTCCAAGGCTATTTTCTGGCCTTCTTTTACTAAGAGAGAAGGCCCATTTCAGTGGCCTGGAGGAGGTGGATGGATTTTGCATTTTTAAAGCCCCAGACCTCTTTTTCTCTGGTTCCTAAGGACCATGGCAGCTTGACTCAAGGAATTTGTTACAGAATCATTTTCTCCTCCACTGAGTAGTCTCAGACCCCCAGAAGAAAAATGGTGCACAGTAAACACAGATACACATGTTACTGTGAGAAAATAATCGGGGTAAACCATTCATAGGACTATTTCTACCCAAAATGAACGGTAAATTTATGTGCTCTCCCAATCTTTCCCTCATAAAAATAAAACAACTTTTAATGGAAGTAAACTTCATTATGAAATCCAAAGAAGGATATTTCACGGTTCTTTCTGTAAGGATACATTTAATGACAAACAAGAGGTTTCAGAGACATCTTCTCTCATGAGAACATATCTCTCTATTTATACTGGACAGGAACATATTTTATCTTAAATATGAGAGGCATGTGGAATGAAACCGAACAACTCTTGAATAGCTCTTGATGGGGCCATTTCTCACGTAAAGTATATTTTAGGAGATAAAACTGGAGGAATGAAAATGATAACAGCTCTGTTTCTCAAATTCTGTATCAAAGAAAGTCAAGAGATTATCAGCCAGAGGTAAACATGTCATCAGCTTCAGACACTTAGAACTAAGCTGCTCAGGTTGAGTGAGTATTCATCTCTGGTGGTAGCAAAAATACTGATTTATATTCCTGTGCTAATTGAGGTCTACACTTTGCAGCCGTGTGTGCTCATAATCAAGCACCTGATCCGCATTAGCACTGAGGGGTAGCAACCAGCAATCCCTCAACTGGAAGCACATGCACCAGGTTTGGCAGGGTGAGTACATAATGTTTATCTGCAGACGTGAGAATATCATCTTTTTGAAGTCAGAGTGCTATCTGAGCGCTCGTGAGCAATGCATCAAAGCAGTGAGGGGCACGTGCCAGTGACTGCCACACGCTTGCTTTAAAGATTCCCTCCTGTGTAATAAGTAATTCAGAGTTTGTAGCATGTGGTTCTAAACATAAAACCAGTTCAAATAGATTTGGATCCTAGTACAAAATTCTTATTGGTTCTCCCAGTCCCAAGTACCGAGATCCAGTTTCCAACTCCTGGCCACTGTTGGGCACATCCTCCTCTGGCAGTCACAGGGACTTTCCTTTTGAAAGGTAAAAGAGCTGAGAGCAGCGTTTGGGATGGCTCAAGCGACAGCAAACAGGTACCTCCTGTTACAAAGATGATGTAGCCCAGAGGGAGACAACACAATGATTATTGTTATGAACAACACAGCTCTAGATTTATGATGCTGCTCTTTCTTCTGCACAGGCTTTTATCTGTCAATGTCAGAAGAAATTTTGAACAATGCAGAATTATAAAAATGTAAACTGTGTTGCCCAGGAGACAATACAGATGTCTACATGGGGTTTCCTCAAGAGCACCTTCTTACAACATTTTTTCTAGCATTTTGTTTCCTCTTGTTCTCGGCCAAGAAAAGGCATCCTTTTAATAATCCTGATTAAATTCTGCTTTGAGCATTTACAGCCTGACCATACACTAATGAATATCTACCTTTGTATTTCCTGCCCAAAATTTTTACACAGTCTTTATCTACCAAGCATGCTCAGGTTGGAATGTCAGAGCAGAGAGATACAAGTGTGACTATACACAGTGAGAGAAATATGAGAAAAAGAGCAAACCAGCAAAGCACTTCTGGGTGCCTCTCAGAGGAGTCTTTGTATGAGTGCAAGCAACTTTTCCTGCTTTATATGAAACTGTCTTGAAGAACTGAGCAGTGAACTGAGCCACAACAAAAATATCTAAGAAAACCTCAGTTATAAACATAGATGTTTTGTATATCTGAGGTTCAAACGCATTCATATAGAGAAGCCTGAAAGAATAAACTTTCTACTGCTAAGAAACACTTGGCTTCTACAGTTCTCATCAGCCACTAAGACACTCCCAATAACAGGGCTCAAAATTTCTTTCATTCACACAGGTTTACTGCAAAAAGTCCAATAGTAGAATCTCTGGGTTTTTCTTTGCTTGCCTCCTGAGATATCAAAACTATACATAATAAGAAGCTGTGAGAGTATCTCATAGGGCCTCAAATCCCTGTGGAAAACTGTCACTAAAACCTGGAACTGCCACCCTAAATGACCTAACATTGGCATGCCTTTCCATAGTTTTAATTGGCACCTTGCTTTTTATGATTGTTGAAAAACCAAACATGAAACACCAACATTGGTATAAACCATTTCAGCTGTCGTGATTTTTCATTTATATTCTGAATTTTCAGGTTAACTTCAAAATCTCCAATTTAAATCCCCTTCTTCTGAATGTGGGGTACTCACAGGTAATGAAAAAGGACACTACTTTTCAACACAATTTCTTATCAGCAAACAGCCTCAATTTAGCAAAGTGCAAACAGTGTATCAATCTGATTTTATTGAACCTTATCCTTGTGGCTCTCTCCATTATACGTTACTCCTCATAATTTGTTCTGAAGGGAAGCTTGTCTCCAGCTCTGAACTCGGCGGAACAGGTGAACACACTATACTATCTGAATCTTTCCCACATGTGGACTCTATCTACAGGTTCTATATTCTGTCATTCTTTCTGCTGAAATGGCATAAATCTGCCTTTCCTTTAAAGCACTTGTACTCTTTCCAGAGACAAAGAGTTATTCAGAGGGACATGGAGGTGATTTCATTGCTTCACACTTAATTATAGTTTGCTAAATCAATGTTTTCTTTACACTAAAACAATGCTGTCTCATTACCAAAATGTTATTTAATACACCTGCATGTCCTCCTCTTCAAGAGAATTGACAATGTAACAGCTCTAAGACTTAAAACAGAAGCTGCTGGGATATTAAATATTCTCAGGTAAGAGATGGGTAGCTGTTGAAACTGCTCCTGACACATCCATCTGCAATGCTTTGGTCTGGGCTCTGCTCTCAGGTAAGCAGGTTATTCTGATTAGAGAAAGTGTGTTATCACCTCTGTATCTAAGTGTACAGCTTGATAGTCTGTGTTTACTTCCACTGTGTGCTGCTTAGTACAGGGTGAATCTAGGTAATAAAGTTCACTGCTGTCAAGCAATTGTCCTTTACATTGATCTCAGAGCTAAGAGGGAAAACTATTTCACACGGGATAAAAGCTCCTTTGCACTCTTTAGAAACTTCGCAGGCAATGTGTTTGCACAGAAACTTAATCAGTATATAGCTAGACAGACACATCTGGGCTCATCCCCCCATGTCCTTGCTTAGCAGTTCCCAACGGGGTCTGTGTACCCTACAGAGTCACTAACCAGTAACAGTGAAATGACTCATTCCTGCCAGAGACAGAGCAACGTAAGCCAGGCATTGCTTCTTGCACTTTGTTTCTTGTTGCAATAGAACTCAAAAGAGATGAGAAAAGCTAAGCCAGTAAAGGTATTAGTGTTACATGATGTTATTTGGCATTCTTGTACTCGAGATTTTCGTAGTTCGAGATGGACCAAAGCCTTTCCAAAGTCAGGCTCCCAAATTAAAGTTCATTCACTACTGGGTCTATGTAGACACTGGCTATGGGACATAGTCACAGCTCTTCTTTGCTTGAAGAGTGGTTTTGGAGGAAACTATATTTATTGGGCTATTTAGAAAGGAAATACAATGGAAAAAAGTGACTTAACAAATATCAGTAATTCTGATAATTCAAAAATATCAAACCATTTCCTTTTAAGAAAGGTCTCCCACCCCAGTGCCCTTGTTCTTGGGACTAGAAGTCATCTGTGGGATGACTGCATTGTCACTCATGCATTTAATGTTTCAGCAGTACCAATACAACAACCTGAGCCCGGTCTGCTGTGCAATACAAAGGAATTCATTCAGGATGTTTTTCAATCAGAAATATAACATCAGCAGAGTTTCATTTCTGTTTAGGTGCTGAAACATAAAAGACAGAAAGCTAGAGAAGAATTTTTCATTCAGATTTCCTAATAGGCACTGATTATTTTACCAGTTTCTATGGCACTATCACCATGGCAGCTAGCCATTTTAATCAAAGGCATTCGAGCACTTTTCTGATAGCATCACACTATTACATCTCCTGGTCACACGCAGCAGTAACCACTTTGTACATTTCCATAGGACAGAGGCCACTAATGTCAGCAGACATCGGGATTAGAAATGTGATATTTCAAGCATCTAATTAAAGAACAAGTTCTCAGTGTTCCTTACTCTAATTTTGAAAACAATAGTGGAAATATAACCATTGTGACCAAAATGAGAATCAAAATTCTTCCACAGCTTGCTCCATTTCTACATAGGTTTCGCCCCTTCTTTGATTAACCACTCAATGCAAATGATTACTCAGCAGATCCTAAGAGAATGTGCAAGGGAAAAAAAAAAAACACTGTAGAGAACTGAGTATCTGCAAAACACTGACAGATAAAAATAGCTACTTCACCCTTTGTACAAAACCCCCATACTTTGTTCTGTGAGCAGGCTAAACTGAAGCAATCATGAGCAGAGAGCAGCAAAACTCAGGGTTCTGACCAAAGGAATTTTCAAATGTACAATAGGAAGCACTCTAGTTTTATTCAATATATAATGAAGCATTTGCAAATATGCTCAGTCAGAAAAATGCCCTACAAGTATTGAAAAATACTTCCAGCAACAGCAATCCTTCATGTCATCTATAAAATACACAGGAAAATAAATTTTCCAATTCATTTAGAGTAAATTCATATTTCTGTCCTGAGATTTCTGGGTTTTTTTACTGAAAGTGTATTTCAAAAGGCTGAGATGCTCTAAATGAGTGAATTTATAAACCCCTTTAATAAAAGCTAATAAGCAAGCTGAACAAATTCTCCATTTCAAACCTAAAGCTTTTCAAAGGGTTCATCCAAGAGATACTAAATAAATACAGATAATGTCAATAATGCACAGTAAAACACTACAGCAAAGCACTATGGCTAAAAATCACTAGTATAACAGCATCCTAAAATAGACAACACCAACCTCAAATAGTAGAACAAGAAACTTTAGTAAACCGAGAATGAGCCTTGAAACACACATCACAACTAGCTTTGTCTTTTTAAACCACTTAAACTCAGAAATAATCACAGAAACAGTGATGTTAGGAGAGCAATGTGAAAATAGAACAGTAAGTCAAGTCTTGCATCTGTCAGAGTTTTTCCTCCCTTGGGTCAGTAGCTGGAAAAGGACAACAAAAAAAACAGTGGAAGTGTTGTACTGCTACATTTACATCTATATACTAATTAATCTGCCCTTAAAATAAAACATCAATTACCAGCTAGGATTTGAGAACAGTTCTGCCATCTTACTCAACTTCTCTGTTTTGGGTCACGCTTTGCCTTAGGAAAACAATGATAAAGACATACAGGAAAATGCAATATAATGTCCATGCAATATTTGTACCACACCTCAACTGGTAAACTACTTTTGTATAAGTTTATACAGCTGAATTTTCAGACCATCTAAGCAGGCAGGTTCATCTCCCAGTTTTTTCATTAGGGCAACCCGATCCATTTGTTTAGAAGGTCCACGTACCATTTAGCTCCATACTTTAATCTAAATACCTATGAATGTTTGCATAGCCATATCAGTGATAAATAAACCAGTAGAATACAAAATCTTCAACAACAACAACAACAACAACAAAGCCTTTTCTATTTTCAGTCCCTGATAACAGCTGCACCTGGTATTTTAAGCTTACCATTTGCTTAATTAAAAATTTATGCTTAATTTTTGTCTAATATGAATCCCAAGATGTGTTGCAAAATTTAAGTCAAAAGGAATTTCAGATTTCATTATGTTTTTGAAATGCAAAAGATATTCCATGGAAGGAGACTTCATTAAAAACAGCAAGATATGAGGGGTAGTCTATCTGGAAACAAGCATTCTGTTAGTTCCCATAGTCCTTTCCTTCTCTCAGATCCAACTTTCTCTCCTGTATAACTCAATATATAATTATGCCTTGCCAGTTTTGTTCTCCTCTCATGAAGTCTACAGAGCCTTACTGTGTCTAAAGGCAGTAACAGCCAAAATAACAGCATGTGACAGCACAAGGATATACACATTTTTTAAATTCTTGAATTCGTGCAGCATATAAAAAAAATTCTAAAAAACATCTTTCCCCACAAATAACACAGATATAATACCAATGAACAAGACTAAATTACCTGAAAACACCACAGGGATTATATTTAAAATACACGGTTTTAATTTAAATTATATGTTCTATGTATAGTACTGGCTAAAACATAGATTCCCTAACTTTTAAGTAAGTAACACAAAGGGCAGCTATGGCAACAATTAGCCCAATGCACCTCACCGGTAACATCAGTCAGTGTTGTACAGCTCTATGAAATTCCTTACCTGGAGTCCCATTCACTGAGTGGCCTTTTTTCTGAGTCTGCCAATATGACACTAAGAGAGATGTGCCAGGGCAGTGCAAGATGCAGAGTTAGACCTTTCTATACCTGCTCATTACACGCTTCCTTGGAGCCTGCAACATTCAGCCATCATCACCACCACATGAATTTGTACTGATTAAACCAAGACTAAAATCTTCGACAATCCACTGGCAAAAAACCCCCAAACCAGCACACCAACCTTTTCCAAAACCAGGCACATTATGATTAAGCAAACAATCAGTTACTTTTGCAATATACATACACAAAAATATGACTCTAAGACCTGATCCATAGCCAGCCTCATTCCCTTAACAGTTGTCATATGATACCTGAATTAAGCTCTCCTGAAGATGACCGAGTTTCCTGTAAAAACTACAGACATGAAAACATGGTATCACAAAAGAACCCGACTCACAAAGGTGCCCCACGTCGTACCACGACTGCTGCTGTGTGGGCACGCACAGCCCGCAGAGGTTCTGTGCTCCACACCAATGTCACAGCTTGAGCAAAAGCACATAGCCTCGTCACAGAAAGTGTTCCAGAGGCTGGTAGGCACTGATATTCAACTATATTCCAGATTCAAATGGGAAAAGTCTAGCTTGCCCCTGTGTGAGCAGCACAGTCATACCAGGGGAAAGCCTGGCCTCCATCCATAGAAAGGAGGCCATTTAGTCAATTCACACCAACAGCAGAAAACAGAGCCAGATCCAGCCTCAACAGCAAACACACTCATATTTTAACAACAGATTGTAAATAACAAAACAACACTTTTCCTATCAATAGCAGTTTCAATTCCAGAAGCTTAATACAATTTGCTTTAAATCTGTGCCATAGCAACCTTTTTATTAAAGTCAATGTCATCTGTAAGGACTGAGTTAAAATAAAATGTGGGCCAAATTTACCAGACATTAGTTCCCTTTGATACAGAGCTCAGAACACTGACTGTGTGTCATCCTAGATATGGTACGAGTTCCATACATTGCATCCAGCAACATATTTTAAACGAGGCCTTTCCAAAATACTTTCCCTGATAAGCAGTTTTGAATATTTGTCTGAGATGTGAAGGTCAAATGAAAAGTGTGAAAGGTTTCTTTCTGTTTACATTAAATTTACATCCATAGGCTAGAAAATGTAGCACTATGCAGGCCCAGGGAGAGCAGCCTCAAGAGTTCCTTATAATATGACAGTGTTTTAGCTGGTCAATTTAAAGGCACATCCAAGGGACAGCAGAAGAGACCATTCCCTCTGGCTGTGGGAGCGGTGTATGCCCATAGCTATGAATATCACTGAGTGTGCGAGACGCTGACCAGCAACCAGGAACTTACTGTGACAGAACTACAGCAAAAGTAGTCAACAATTTATTCTTTTATTTTCGGCACTGGTTCATTTGGCACGCTGCATCTTTATGTCAAATAGGTACCGAACGAGTCTCTAGAAAGTGCTTAGAACAGACATATTCCTACAACTTCCAGGGTAAGCGTAGAGGTAGTGAGCTTTTTAAATTTAGATTATGTAAGGTCGTGTGCCTCACTGCATTATGTTTTATATACACATCATATCTCACTGCACTATATCGCACCCTGCGAACTCCCGATGGGCGTTAATTCACACAAATCCAGGCAGATACCCTTTTGTAGCTGTTCCAGAAGGAGAACAAATATCATATGTACATCTAATAGTTCTCGAATGAGGTCAATCCCCTCCAAACGTCCTGACACGGTCCAAGAAACGCAGAAGGACATACCACCTGCCCGAACCGGCCTCTCGCCCAAGCAGCACCGAATCACCCGGCCAGGGAACAGACTCCTTGAACAGGCTGAAGCAGCGGAACGCAGGAGCAAAGCGAGTCTGCAATGCAGAAGCCCTTCCCGGAGCTCATCAATGAGCCGGGGCAGACGGGGCGGGGGCAGAGCCCACAGCGCTACCCGCACC
>VWZN01017393.1:1507587-1523229 GCA_013396955.1 Regulus satrapa | reverse complement strand
CTCCCTCCGCCCCTCGCCGGCCCTGGGCGAGCGCGGCTCCCGGACGGGGCCGGCGGCAAAGCCCGGCCGGGAGCGGACCCGGCGCTGCTGCAGCAGGAGCGCTCCGCCGCCCCACGGCACGGGGAGATGGGGAGCGCGGTTCCCTCTGGCTTTCCATTCTCGTTCGAGAAAGCGCCGTGCCCCGTTTTGCCCGCTGCAAAGTGGGGTACGTTGCAATAAGTTGCTGCTTTCGATATGCCTTGTATTTCGACACGCAAGTCTACTTCAGGCTACGGTAACTTTTCAACTAACCTGGTTGCAGCTGTTCCAGTGCGCACACAGGTGTGTTCTGGCTCACTGGGTTAAATCTACCTCCCCCGCACCAAAGCGGTCTTTCACTGCTACTCTTCCAATAACGTTAGAGTTGAAAAGGAAATGGATTAAGGGATACACCTCTGGAACTAAGGCCTCCATTTTTTTCACTTACTATGACAAAACCAGAAACCTGCAAGACTAAGAACAAGGCACAGTATGTGGGATGGGGGGGGGGGGGGGGGCAAACCAGGGCTGCACCGCCNGAAATCACAGTTGTACCAGTCCCTGCTCAGGAAAGGCCTCCTTATCTAGAAACACCAAGAATCACCTGAAATCAATTTACCACAGATTATGTGCAATCAGTGAGACACAGCAACCCTAAATCAGTAGGAAGCACCAGCTGTAAACAATGTAATACATTTTGCACCAGCACATCCAGAGAAGTACATTTGGTGACACACAAAGGCAGTTTTGCAGATATGCATTTTCATATCATAAGCAAGTGAGGGTTGATGGTCACACAAGAAAACCCAGATCTAGTTCTCTGATGGAACCCCAGCATCAGTTTAGAATATTGCTGAAACCCCCAAAGTAATCTTATCTTACCTTTGAAAAACATTGCCTTCTGCAGCTAATGTGAAGGACTGGAAAAAAAAACATTCGAAAAGTTCCCAACAATTTTACATATAACCTTTTGCTGTAAATGCGCTGAGCCATTAGCTTTTGGCAAACCATGATAGGCAAAAACCAAACCAGTTTTGTCCAATACTGTTTTGGGCCTGCATAAAATGAACTCTCATTTTCTGCCCCTCACATTCGTTATTCTCCTTACAGAAATTCTTTATGTTCATGACTGAAGATTACTTCACCCCAAAATCAAAAAACCCATGAGCAGAACAGTTCCTTGGTTTCTTCACCAGTGCAAAATTCAGCATTCTTTAAATGTGGCAAAGAAAAATAAATTTTGAAATGTATGGGTAACACACTCAATAAAGAACCATAATTACAGAAAGACATATGTGTTTTCTTTTCCTTCATGTGACTGTCTGTACAGATTGTCCTACAGGTGATTCCCAGCCAGTGAGAGTTCTGTCTGTAAAAGAAAGAACAGTTAACAGAGTTTGGCTGAAAGCTCTAGTCCATTTGCCTTGCAAAGGAAATCAATTAGTGAATATGTGACCCTCACGTGGCTGCTCTAGAGCTCCCAGGACTCTCAAAGTAGTCAAGCTAAATAGTGCCAGATATTCAAACACAGTGTCACCTGAAGGCTTTCGTTAGCCAAGTCGTGACACATAGCTGGGGACTCATTTAGATGGTCACTGCAAAGAACTGGTCACTGCCAGTTGTCTGTCAGGTAAAGCCAGAGATGCCAGCAAAAGTCTAAAGGGCTTAGCAAAGGAAAGGGTGGCCAAGTACATGCAAGAAAATGCTGCCCTTTGAGGCCTGAATCTCCTCATTCTTCCATCTTTTCTTCCCACAAGCAGAGATTTCTTTTATGCCACCATTATGGGAAACCAAAGATGTTTCTTAAAGTCCCAGAGTGAAGTGTGAAAAGGCAGAGGTGCTGGATTTAGGTAAGGTATACTTTGGGGCCATTATATTCTGCCTCCATGGAAGTGGTAGTATCTCCAAAAACAGCAACGTGAACAGATTCAAGAAACAAAATTCTCTAGACAAAAGAGATGCAACAAATACTGCAATGTGTCATCTGAACATCTTCCTCCTCTTTACATTAGAAAACAGGTGTGCAGCAGCCCACAGAGATCAGGAACCCAGAGGGTCAGTCAGAGACCTTGAATTGCCAGGCTGCAAGAGAAGGGAAGCAGGCATACGACTGAGACTCCCTGCAAAACCTGTTGTATCTTTTCTGTGACCATTAACAGGGTAACAAAACGAAGTATTGTCAGAACTAACCTTTGACACTGCTCCTTAGTCCTGGGGCTTGGGTGACTATCAGCATAACATGACTGAAGAAGTAGAGAGGCTCCTGTCGTGGGGAAAATGATCTGGTCTCAGAATAGTTTGGAATGGAAGGGGCAATAAAGGTCAGTCAGTTCCAACCCACTGCCAAGTTGCTCCAAGCCCCTCCAGCCTGGCCTTGGACACTTCCAGGGATGGGGCATCTACAGATCCCCTGGGTAATGTGTGCCAGGGCCTCACACCCTCATGTCTGATGGCAGAAATTCAGTCCAACAGCGTACTTCCAGATTTTCACAGGAAAGAGCTGTTTTGTAGAAAATTATAAAAATCACAGAATTAATGACATTTAGAGGATAAAATGAGCTTAAATGAAAATCTGCTGAATCCTCAGCCTGGGGAATGAGGTTTCCTCCACAGCATTTGCTGTGTATCTCCTTGACATACTGTGATATTTTCTTCACCAATCATACCTTTTTCTTTGGCCTATCCACCTCTTTGAGTGCAGGAAGTTCTTTAGAGGACCACAGATGTGCTGAAGCTAACAAAAAAGATGTAAATACATATACATATGACCAAAACAATGTGGAATAAAGTATCTAATCAGCCTTCATTGGACTGTTAGATATTTCACCTTTATAATACAACATTGTTTCTACTCCATGTCTTTTGTCTTTTACATAATGAAGCATCCACTGTAATCTCCACCTTCAGAAAATAAAAAAAATGGGTTCAGAAAAACTGGGGCAAAGCTGTTAAAGACAAGTTATATGCCACAATTTAAACTATATCCAACAGAAATGCAAATTGGATCCCTTTCCACTGGAACTAATACTGAATATAAATGCTAAGCACCACATACAGTGCTCTTACTTCTGCTAATACCCATCTGCAAGATCATTACAGACTAGATGCAAATGGACAGACAACAGTTGCATCTTGCATACTAAGATAAAGAGATATTTATGCTTAGAATCCAACAGAAAGTTTTTCCAGAGACTCTAGTTTTGTCTAATAAAGTGAAGACACAGTCAACTATCCTCAAAAAGAGAAACTCCTCCAGTCATCTTTTATGAGAAATAAAAGATTTGCTACATGAGAAATAGCTGTTAGTGATACTTTGATGGTAGCACTCTGTAGCACTCTGGAAGAGTTTCTAATGAAATATCTCTTAATAAGAGGCACTCTTTTATTTTAACATACAATAGCCACACAAAACTATTCCCTTGAAGGCTTACAAAAATCTTCTTTAACTGTAGATATAAATTAAAGCTTTAAAGAAACAAAACCACACATGCAAAGAGGCCAGTTAAAAAGACAAGAAGGATATATTAATGTTATGAGTACTCCCAAATATTTAACTTGAACTAGAAAGGAGGGTTATAACTATTTTTAAACTAGTACTGAGTAGTTGTAGCTAGTAGTACATAAAATCAGGGTTACTTTGAGTTGCTACTTCCCCTCCTTATGTTTACAGAAATCAAATAATCAAACTTTTTCTTCTCAATTCTGCACTGTCTAAAGCACGTACACTGCAAGGAAGGACAGAATAGGGCAGGGCAAGAAATCAGACTGCCTACCTCTTCTTCCTCCTGACCTGTGAGACTGGGACCAAGAAAATGTTATTTCCTAATTAATTTGAGTTTTAAATCTCTTATTAAGTGTCACTTAAATCAGCAGCATTTCTTGCCAGCCCAGTGTTTTTATGACATGTTGACTCTGTAAATATCTACTCAACAAGAGCACATTTTTCTGTCAGGTCAGCTGGGAAGTTTATTTCTCCCATCACTACATCAGATTACTATTTTACAGTTAAAGACAGATTGTTATCAACCTTCAGAGACTTTTAAAATAATAGAATATGGTTCCTGACACTCACATGCAGACTGACAAATGCCACCCACACAATCAGCAACACATTTTTCACACAGCATGCAAGAAGATTTGTTCTACAGATGTTTTGGAGTTAATTCTGCAGTGGAACCTGGTACAGAACAGAATCACCACAACATTGGCACTTCTCTACTGAAACTTGAAGCAAATCTGCAATGCCTTTGCAGTTTACTGTAGATAAAAGTAGATCTGGAAGCTGCTTGTCACAGACAAAGGTGGCATGATATTCCAGTTTAATTTTTTAAAATTTCTTATTTCTAAATCAAATTGAGCGGTTAAAATATCAGCACTACATTCATAAGGAACACAGTAAGCATTCCTGATTTATAAATAATATGGGAAAGTTTTGCTTTGTGAGAGTGATCACACTTTTGGCTAATATTTCCTAATCCACTGCATCTCCATGAGCAGAGAGGTCTTTCTGTACCAAGTTTAGAACTTGTAGAAGAAAATAACTGCCTGTGTGCTATGAGAGAGCACTTGGAATAGTCAGTTCTGGATATGGACAACAATCCAGTGAATGAGGATCCTCTCAGCTTTCTTTAATAGAGCATTACCCTTGCATTACCATATTACTGTGAAACTGGGGACTTGTTCATTTACCAGATAAACCAACGGTAGTGAAGGAACATCCCTGTGCATTCCTGCTGAATTTCAAGCTCCTAATATATTTTGCACATCTATGCCAAGGCACAGCAATACTGTCCCAAAAATCATAGAATCAATTAGCAGACTTGTGACCATTGGTTTGAAAAGAAAAAAAAACCCTACACATTTTAATAACTTAAAGTTTTTGTGAAGTTCTAAGAATTAAGAGTGGCAGATACATTCTGCTCAGTTTGCAAGAGCCTTGAAAAGAGCAAAGAAAACACTGTCTTTCAAAGGTAGTAGCAATGTCAAATATTTTACCACTGAAAGGTAAATTTTCTTCTGGATTATTATCTTCAGCCTGAAAATGCTATCTATGAGGAGAAGCTGAAGAGATTCAGATGTAAAGAAAGAAAAGACTACTAGGTGAAGACACACTACAAACTATACAGTTAATAGGACAATAGTGGTGGGCTTCTATTATCCAAAATGGGGAAATCCAAAGGAGCATTTTATTAAAATGAACCCCAGTGACTGAAATGATAACACTTCCCCTTCCCTTTTAACACATTAACTGCTGCTGGAACTCAAATTCTCAACACATCTGATACTGAGAGATTAAAGCAAAGCCTGGACAAGCAGACAGCTCTGGAATTCTCAATATTACCTAATGACATCAGGTACCCAATTCTCACCAAAATGTACATAGGACAAAAAATTATCAGCTTTGGCTTAGAGTACAGAAGACCTAATTAAATAGGTGGGGTTTTTTTTCCTTCTCTCCAGGAAAAGAGCTGAGTTAGGTCCCATCAGAGGTTTGCTGATTGAAAGGCTGTTTAATGATAACACCAGAGAACTCATCCAGTTTGCTCTTACACATACTGCAGACATTCTTAACTAAGAGAGGGTCTGTGAACCTGAGATAAGATTTTATCCTCTGAAGCTTCTGAAGAAGTGAGTTTTCAACAGTTACTCCATTTGTGCTGATTCTGAGTTGTGGCTTTTTCAATCTGAAGGGAGCACAGAGCACACTGTATGGCTGGAGTTTACCTCAGGACACTTAGCTGTGACTCACCACAGAATTTTGTGACACTACTGAGCGAGCAAGCACTCCCTGGGCAGATGGGTGGATGCCACACATCAATACAGGAGTTAATGACAGGAGGAATCCCTGGGCAGATGGGTGGACACCACAAGTCACTGCAGGGTTTAATGACAGGAGGAGAATCTCACGTGCAGCGGTTTCGGGGTTTGCAATGTGCAGAGCTTTGCCAAGCACATGTTCAGAAGGCTGGATGCTTCCTGGAGACACTGCTCTCAAAGCCAGAGCTTTACTTGCATGTGCACATTTGGTATGTGACACACTCCCAAACAAGCCACAGCCCAGGTTCCAGCTCCAATCACAGTGCTCAAGCACAATGAAAATCTGGACAAGAGTACCAAGTCTTCACATTTCACTGTTCAAATTTCTGGGAGGAACTCAGGATGTATTCAGGGTGTTTGAGAACCAGAAAGAAAGGATAAGGCAGAAGGACAGTTACATATCCAAGTCTCTCTACTGCTGCCATTCAGCTTAAGCTAAAAGACTCTATCTGATCTTCCCCTGGCAGCCACCAGAAACACTGCTGTGCCAAAACTCATCTCTCTGCTGATGGGGAAGACAAAAAGAAAGTAATACACAGAGAGAAAACAAATAAAAAGAGACATAACAAAAAATTACTTTTCTAAAAGATGGCATTCAAGGTGGATGGCCCTCAGACACAAGGCAGGACCTTTGAGACCTGAGTGGAAGATGCATGTGTGCAAGAGGTACATGGATAGGGCTGATACTGACTGAGGAGGAATTCAACAGCAAAAGCCTCATACAACACAAGATTGAGCTCTCCAATGAATAGGATTCTTGTACATATAAAATTCAGGGATCTTTATTCATTACAGAGAAGCATATTTTGCCCCTCTACAGATTTCCATGAAAATGGTTCTTGCGTAATTCAAGAGGGTTTTCTCTGAGACCTCCTCATTTACACTGCTCTAATAGATGGCACTTCATGGAAAGTAACTGGGCGTGCATTCATTTCCATGATTTCAATCTGTCACCTTCTGTTAAGACTGACTTCATTGAAAACAAAACTTTCTTTGGGCAAACATATTTTTGCCATCAACTAGAATTTTTTCACATAACTGCAGCCAGAACTTGCACTGGCAAGCCTGAAAATTTTATAATTAAACCAAAATATGAATACACACAGGTAGAACAGAGCTAGCAGAATGACAGCAATGTCTGTTGTGTGGGTTTGGGGGAGATTTTTCCCCTCCACTGTCATGCAAGGATGTTACTGTCTGACACCTATACTCAGAAATGCGCAGCTGTTCTCCATGAGCCTGGATCCTACAGCTGAATATCCTCAAAATGATCCTGGGTTTGGTTTTATTCCCTCTATACTAAATTCTGTAAGCCAAAATAAAGCAAGACTTAACTGGTTTGCTCTGTCAACATCTGTGGTGGGCACAGTCCACCATGCTCTATTTCATGCAGAGTGATTGTTTGCATCACCTCCAGACTATCCTGAAAATGGGCCAAAAGTAATTTTTGTTGCTGACTCCACTATTTTCTGTAGTCTGCAATAAAATAGGCTAAAACTAATTTTCACCAGATTTAAACAGAGAGGAATTACTATCAACAAACATTTCACATTTCATATTACACATAGGCTGCTTTGCCCCTGCACATATGGTGCAAGTGTATCACTGTGGTGCACACAGGTCTGGAGATGTAGGCTGGAGCTGTCCACAGGGACACAATTTATCTCCAGAGATCATTATTCTGCTTCAGTTAGTGTACAACAGAATAGAATGAAATCAGCTTGCTTTAGAGTTTGCCTTTCCTAATTTTGGCTTTTCTGTTTCTGGGACTGCCACTGTTACCCCTCTGAGATTTACCTGCACACTGCTCACAGCCTGAAGAGCAGAAAGCACATGGCACAGGGTAAACAGCCAAACATACCTCACGCATCATTCTAGGAGATGGGTCAGAGGCACTCTCACCTGGCTTTTAAACAAAGACATAATACAGTGGGGCTTAGAACTGGTTTTTGACCGCAATGTATCTCACATACCAAGTGGGAACCCTGCAGGAAGACTGAAATCAGCCCATGAGACACACTACTACCTTCCACAAGAATTCTATTTCTGAACCGGCCTTCTTTCTTTCCCTGCACTCAGCAAAAAGATTAAACCTTTCTTGTAAGTAAAAGAAAAAAAAAAGCCTTTAAAATTATAATATGCTCTAATTCTCACACTTTTTGACCTGAAGTTACAGGTTCTTCCCTTACTTTGATCCAAAGTGCCTCAAATGGCCTAATTAAACCTATCCAGTAAGTGTCATAAGGGCTGTCTTGCTCTGCTGAACCTCAGAGGGAAAAAGAAAGCATGAACATCATCTTCTACAGAAGGCATCTGAGCAATCTGTGCCATACAGCTGATGGACAGAAATTCTGTATTGCATTATTTTGATGCTGACAATTAAGTGCAAACTACTTATCATGGTAACAGAAATCTCTTAAGGGTACTAAGGTTAAGAACACCAGAATATTAAAAAAATATTTTGTTCAATTTTATCCATATTTTGATGCTTATAGAAGTGGCAATGAAAATACCATTAATGTACATTTAACAGACTTAGAATAGCTACCTCCCTAAATAAGAGAAAGTTATTTGGCTGAGGTGAACCATCTCTGTTAAAATCATCGTCCTTAACTTTTCCTACTCAAATAATCCCTAGAGTGACTCGTATTGGTTCTCCATTCTCCTGCCTTTAAAACAAAGTCGAAAAAAATCACACTAAAATTAAAATCTAACTGGTCATAAATGTAAATAACTGCTCCAGTCATCCTTAGTCCCTTTTACTCATGCCAGCTCACAGATAACATTCTAGAAGTGACAGAAAAATCTGTGTTGGAAGGAAGGTAACTACTCCAGCTTGCTGATCAAAATCTAATGTTAAAATTATCATAACACATCTTCATTTTATAGTCAAATTACCAGGCAACTAAAGCATCTGCTTACACCCAGGATTTTTATTTCTTGTACAAAACCATGAAATTAGAAATTTTCATCGGTAGTAATTCCTATGAAGTTTATAAGGTATGGGAAAAGGGTTTAAATACCACTCCCTTCCCTCCTAATCCAAGATATTCCCCAGTGATGGCTGGCTGTCTGGACACGTGCAGCCTCACCTTGAGTCCTGCAGGACACACATCCAAGAGATCTCACTCTAAAGAAAGAGAGGCTTAAAGAATGTATTCTTTGGCATGGGAAATTGAGCTATGAGCTTTCTCTGTTCTGAAAGTACATTCAGCATTAAAACATCAAAAGCTTTTTCAAAATTACATTTGAAACTTAAAGTAGTGGGTAAATCTTAATTGACTAGACTTAGTTCTCTAGAATTTAATGATACCAAGACAAAATTGAAAAAATGAAATGGCTGTAAAACACTTATCAGATAACTGTGAAGGTCAAACTAGTACATTTCACTCTCAGTTTTCATGGACATTATGTAACTCATCTGAAATTCTACTCTTAAAGCAAAAAGGGTTTTATAAAATTTTCCTCCTCCTCCTGACAGTTAGAAAAAGAGCAAGGGAGAAATCAGATTTGCATGGAATTAATTCTGACTCATTAAATGAAACTTTTTAAGAGTCAGTGAAACAGTACTCACCTATTACAGCTTGTCATCTCAAAAAAAATCAGCCTCCCAGGTATGGCAGCTGCAGTTTCTCAAAAACCTTCCTCTGCAGTCACAGGGGTCATCACTCCTAACTCCAAATCACATAGTTTATAAGCCTTTGTTCAGGGTAAAGCATTAGGAAGAAACAGTATTTCATACCAATCTGCTTCCTGCTATCCACATTACATTTCTCAACCTAACGTGAATTTACCTGTCTGAATGAGGAAGATTAGTCAAATAACCTTCCTCACAATTATCAAGCAAAACAGAATCATCAGCTAGTTGAATGATGAATTTGGGAAGAGGAAACAGATGCACTAATTATCTCTACCAGATCCCCTGTGAGCTTCCTGTGGGCCACTTCCATTTGCTGTGTATCTTATGCCCATTAACCAGAAGCAGTGCAATATCCCTGCAGGGAGTTTGTTCTCTGCAGTAAATCATGAAGGAGTAAAAATTTCGATAATAGTTCCTTTCATCACCATTCCAATCTGAAACAGATCCTAATCATGAATTCATTCCAGCAATTGATGGTATTTTGATGTTTTTAGACACAACTTGCTAGTGAGATATTCAAATTGTGCAAAGTCAAAGGGTTGCTTCAGCAGACCCACACTTGCACTGTGTGCAAAAAACCCCTACAGATCATACTGAGGTGAGCGTTAAGCTTTAAAAACTTGCAATTTCCTTCTTTTTTACTGTGGAAAAGGTAGAAATGGGAAAGAAACCTCATTCATCCACATATGTGTATACAGCACACAATAAACCTACTGTTAAACCAAAGGCACTCATTTTGCAAGAGCTATATGGACACCAAAGTCCAGGTACAAAAAGAACAATTTCAACACATATTCATGTGACCTAGTGATCTTAAAAACTCAATATAACACATTTATCCTATTCCTTGTTATCAGCAAGGGTGGTCCCCTCTTGGTGTTTAAACTTAAGAAAAATAGAAGAAATCATAAACCTACCTCACCAAAGTGTTTTAAAAGCAATTAGACCCATGTATATAACCATTAGAGAGACAAAAGTCTGCCAATACCAGGCAATTCAGATGACATTTCAAAACAACTGCTTCAAGGTAAATTTTGTTATAAGCATCACCAAGAGGAAAGATATGCAATAACACAAAAGCCCTTGTAAACATTTTTCTAGAAAAAAGACATATCCAGCTGAAGCCAAAGGAATTGAACTGCCTAGAACTCATTTTAAATGCATCAGATTTCTCCCCCATCCTTTTCTGTTTTCTTAGCTGCAAATTAAAATAATAATAAAAAGAAAACATAGCCTTCAGATGTATACTGACAGGTCTGCTTTGGACAAGTAGCACTTCATGGTCTCTTCAGCCTCTTTACTGAGATATTAATGGAAACAAATGGCAAATTTCCAGACAGTAAATTGCTTTTATTTCCACTTACCTCATCAGCAATAGCAGAGTCTCTACTCTTCCTAGAAGACAGAGTTTTCTTCTGTTTATGTTGCTCTTTTCGTCCCTGGAGTGGGGCCACCCAGGTTTCTTGACCTGAGAACCCTTTGTTGGTTGGGCCTTTGCAAAGACTTGAATTTGGCACTGTCAAGTTCTTCTCCTGCCTCTTCACCACTGCAAGTCCAACACAAGCTTACCAGACCTGCAGTCTGATCTCAGTCTCAATCTAGTATTTCAGAGATTTACTGTCACTGACAGAACAATTACGAAATCTGTTAAATCTTCAATTCTGTGATTAAGCAATCCTGACTTTGCAGGCCACCTTTAAGGTCTCTAGTCAATATTCTCAAAGCAGCAATATTCAAAGTCCTTTTTCCTAAAATCTTCTTGGGGTGCACTGTGAGGCACCTCCCAGAAATGGAGTATTTCAGCCCAAGGTGTGTCAAAGCTACTTCCCAGCAGCAATCCCAGCAGGCAAACGCTACCTCTCCCACGGGCTGCAGTGCTGGGCTTGTGCTTGCTGCCACCCTGTCTGTGTTTAGTAAAAAGTCATTCAGGGCTTCCCTGCAGTGACCCGAGTTAAGCTCTAGCTGGGCAGTAACAACTGCCTTGACCAGGAGCACAACCATAACAAATGTGCACCTCTGAAGGGAACAGAGGCTATTTTGAAGAAAAGATGGAAGAGAGAACTTGATCCAATCCAAGTTATGAAAATTGTATTTTTCTTATTTAATGTGAAAAGCCTATGTTACAACTGTTACAATGTCTAAGGCTAAAGTGCTATATGAACTTTAATTCAATCTGAGGCATTTCATGAGAGAATTTCTACATTTTTAAATAATTTTTCCATTTTTTAAAGTAGGAAAGAAAAAAAAGCATAAGATTTAGAGTCAACTATTTCAACATTGGGGATAGGAGGAGGAATAAATACATTTCTCAACTCAAAAGTTTATAAGCTTGCCAGTCTTATTTCCCACACACATGTGCACACACAATTTTAGTTCTAATAATGTTGCTAATAAATAAAGAAATAGTTGCTTATTTAAAAGCACTCTCAGATCATGACTGCATGAATCTCAACTATAGCACAATCTTCTCGTATAAACACCAGTCCTGTTTCTCTCAGGGAACTTTTTCTCAAAATTGTACTTTATTATTTAAATGAGAAGTATAAAAATGTGACACAAAATGTAAAACGGTATTGGGAAGTGGCTGGAGAACAGCTGCTTTGCTCTGTAGCTTCTACCTTCAGAATGGAAATGTGAAGCAAAGAAAGATTGACTCATAATAGCAGTTAATGAATATATAAGTAGGCTGCAATTAATTAAGCAGATCTATTGCTTTTTAAAACTTCCCTTCTGTATTACAACCTTCCTTCTTATCTCAGTTTGTTCAGTCCAACTCTTCTGGCAGCTGTTGACAGCGACAGCAAAAAATACCGCAGGTTTTCCCACAGAAACCCTACCAATACTGACTGCTAAATCCAGTGGTACATGTCAATTTGATGACTCACGCCTCTTATTTCATTTTAATCTCCTTTCCCTTCATGTTGATGAACTGAAGTTTTCCAGTTTCATTACAGCCTTCTCCCTGCCTCTTCCCATATTCAAGAGTAAGTAGGACAAGTAGTAAAGAAGCCCCCACTGGCCTCGCTGGCAGCGTTTGTGCTGTAGTGATAGCGGGCTTTAACAATTTCTAGGATCTCCAAAGCTTCAATAGAGGGAACAGAGACAGGAACAACTCTCAGTAATGCCACTCTGCTTGCCACAGAGTGGTAGGATTTAAGAAGGAATTATCCTGTTTTCTCTTTGCTCTTGCTTCCTTCCCTACAATTGCTGAAGTCAGTAGAAATGAGAAGAATGGCCACATTTCCATTTTAAGTTGTGCACTAAACAGAACCAGAACAGACATTCAAATCTAAGATTGAAGTTTTTGATATTTGTGATATTTTTACTTTCCTGCTCAGAGTAACAGCACTTGTGCTATGATTAAGGCTGTTGTGTCATTTATTCCAGGTGATCATACCAGATTGTTTTGTCATTAATCATTTAAAGGTCATAGCAGTTTATCTTGCCATGTGTTTTGGCAGAGACTGGAACTCTGCTTGGACAGATATTTCTATTACACATTTCTGTTCAGCATCTGCAGCTGCTTCTGGCTTAGATTTGGTTTGAATACTTAAACACAGGGATGTGAAGCCCTGTGTGCAAGCAGGCCTCTGAAATATACAGTATTCTTAAAGAGGAAAAAAAAATTCTGACAAAAAAAAGTAAACCCCAAAGTTCCTAGAAATTATGGTACATCTTTCAGGACTAGTAGTGCTAAACCAACTCCTATGCACAGCTATAATTTAAGAGGTGGTGGGATCTAAAAATTTATTCTCATGCTGATTGAGATTCTTTGACATTTGTGAACTTACACCTACAAATGGGCAAAGCTACAACCGTAACATGAACAGAGTTCTCATTCATCCAAATAAACGTGAGAGGGTAAAACTGAGTCTGTGACATACTAGAGTATGGTATGTGTTTTCCAAAGCTAACCAAAGCTGGTCTAGGAACTTTGACATTTATGAATTTATACTTCCCACTCAGTCCTTACTCAATATCCAGATCATACAGCCACCCACAGTAAGCAAGTCATGGGTGAATGGGTGAATGTGAGAGATAAGAGCATTTCTTCACAGAAAATTGTGGGATTTGGTTTTGTAAAATATTATTTACAACACGTCTGACAACCAGATTAATCCCAGTTTTGCTTTTTTACTATGCTGCAATAAAAAACAACTAAACTCTGAAAATGTCAGGTAATTGTCAAGCTATATTTAACTACCACATTTCACTTGTAAGGAAACATCAATTTGAATAAACAGATGGTGTTGCTATGGGGTTGCCATCCCAAGTAGAAGCACACATTTAACTCTGAAAATGGCAGATACAAAGGACAAGAAAATGATATGCAATGCTGGGCATTTCTAGAAGTAAAACCATACCATTTAGTTATACTAAATCTTTGTTTATTCATTCCTGCACTCTATAACACAGTCTTACTGTTAGGATCACTTGATTCCTAAGAACTAAATAAGAATTCATAATTTTAATAATATTAAACCTCTCATAATATCAGGAGTATTTGCATCTCTATCTCCACTAGTGCCCCCCTCTGAAATCCCTAGAAAGGCAAATGTATAATTTTGGTTACTTCCTCAAGTCATGTAGGTAGCTGGGAGTCTACTGAAAATAGATTATTGTGCTATTTCAGGAACAAATAATGGCCAGCTAATGGATTTAGTCAATATTACTTAAATGTTGGAAAAGAGATTTTTAAAAAGCTCTCAAAATAAAGAAATGGGCAGAGTATTCCAGTTCTTCCAAAGAAATGCAAATATAAGGCCTGTTTAGACATTTATGATACCTGATATTCCTTGTATAAGGAGTCGAACTTTACTAAAACTGGACTTCATGTTAGGAGAGAGGCACTGTTTTATTTCCAAGAATTGCTTTACAACTACAACAGCTAGAAATTTTTCCAGACTACAATGGGATTTTCATATGTTTAAACACTCAACATTAAATTAAATAATTTGAACATTCAAATAATTTAAACTTTTAAATTCCAAGTTAGTACCAAGAGGAATTAAAAGGGAAGATGGACAATTTAATCATCTGCTTATGTCAGTTAATCATTGCTCAAGAATGCTGAAGATAATGCTGACACTATACTCATGGATTACTTGGAGATTTAGAAAGTGGTTGGTTGTTAGATTTCATTTTGACCTTGCTTGGATTTCACTCAAATACACATAATAAAAAAACAGTTATAACAAATCAGTTCAGCAATACATAAAAGAGCGTATCCACAAACTACTTCTGATATGTAAAAAGGACTGTGATTATTATTTAGTTTAGAATTTCTCAGTGCACTAACACAGGGATGGACCTGCAGGAGAAGTCTTAGGCTCCCTTGAAAACATTACCACCAACACACCACTGCACTACTGTCTAGGAAACAGGACAATTCCATCATTGATACACCACCCCCTTTGTAGTGCAATGTCAGAATCTTAGTGAAATTTCAGACAATCGATAGCATTTTATGTAAAACCACAAATAAGTCAACAGGAGTATGGAATTACTGAGCAAAATGAGAGCGCAAAAGACAACTGTAAGAAACTAAACTGAATTTTAAAGACCATCAAAATACTGATGAGGACCATCTGTAAAGCATGATACAGGAAAATCAGAATGTGAAAGGTCATGTATTACCCTGGACAGAGGTAAATATGCTTTCCTTTTTAACAACAAATATATTATAGTGAGAAAACCTTCCTACAGATACCACACAAATCACTATTCAAAAACTTAAATTCTGGGTTTCTTCACAAGCAGAAGTTTCTATTAATTAAAACCAGAAACTTCTTTCTGCACTTATTGTGCTGGTTTCAGTTAGAACCTAGCCCACAGAAATAATTGACCAATCAGATAAGTGTACGCCTCTGTGCATACACATTTTAAAAATCAAGAACGTGGAAAAGAAGCTCTCTTTCCTTCCAGTGAAGATCGAGGTAACAGCTCTGCCGCACCCGGGCTGGGCTGGCCCCTGCCGCATGGCCGGGGGAGGCTGAGCCCGACCTGGCCCAGCTGAGTTTGTTTTTTTCCTTGTACACCCCGAGCTAGGCCTCATGGACCAGAGGGCCCGGGGCCCCGGCATGGCCGAGACGCTCCGAGCTGCTCTGCACGGGCATGGAGCGGCAGGAGGCTCCAAGCTCCGAGCACAGAGTGGCGGGAGGCCCGAG
>VWZN01017393.1:1487375-1507308 GCA_013396955.1 Regulus satrapa | reverse complement strand
AGAGAGAGAGAGAGAGAGAGAGAGAGAGAAAGTAATAAAACCCCCATTGGCCTGAGAGAGGGGGGCGACATCCTTGTTCCTAGAGATAAAAATGGGGAGTTGATGTGGAATTATTTTTGCATTTGAACATTCATCCTTAAAATATAATACCCCATGCATTTGATGTGGCCCAGGAGCGCAGCTTCGAGAGAGCTGTGAGCTGGGAAGGCTTTTGCAACTGCAGATTTTCCTCTGGGCGGATGCACTCGCAAAGACTGCACCCCAAGAAAGACTAGAAACCAAATCTTTCTAGGGAAGTCTCCATGGTTTTGCTAGAGAAGCTCCTCCTCTTGACTAGATTGAAAGGTTGTTTTAAGAGTGAGATATCTTTGAGTTTTGTCCTCTACATTGTTGTGTTGGTAAGAAAAGAAAAAAAGAGTGTTAAAGGGGAAGAGAAGTGATTTACAGGTTTCATTCTGATTTCTACAAACCAGTTTAATTTGTCAATAAAAGCTTTCTTGGTTCTTTTAAAATTTTAAGCCTGTTTTGCTTTTTCTCCTGGTCCTATCTCACAGCAAAAGATAAGAAAGTAGTTCTGGCAAGTGCAACCTCTGCACAAGATAAAAGTTATGCCAAATTACAGACTCAAACCGCTACACTTATTAAGCCTCCAGTGCTAATGCTAAAGATGGGACATTTTTCCTTCAGTACCAAATATCAGAAGCTTGGCAATAGCCATTCCCCCTTTCAAGGGTATCCCCTCTCTAAGGTACAATGTTAGATTCATCCTACCTGAGAGTATTCTAACAAGGCATTCCAATTCACAGCAGAAAGGACCTGGCTCAGTCTAGTCTATGGACCCTGGGTACAACAAATCCCCAAGCCAAGTTGCCCATCACGTTTGTTTTCAAAACTCCTTTCATGCTGTTTTGTAGAATTCTGAGCTGCCCTGTGGCCTCCTTCCTCCCAAGTGAGATGTAATGCACTTTATTTGCATCACACCTGGCAGCAATTACAAAGCTTTTAAATTTAAATTTTAATTAAAAGAGTGTGAGCATAAATAGCTGCATTTGGGTGGAACCTTCTTGCCAGATACAGATTTATCTCTATGCAGAAATTCTAATGCAGCATCTTTTGAAGCCATAGGTATTACAACGGAGATCAAGCAGCACAATCACTGGTTTCAGTGAGATCGTTGTGCCCAAGATTGGTTATCTTTCCAACATGCTCCAGATCATTACCACTAACCAGAGATTAGCACCCAGGACATTTTATCCAAAAAAATTAAGCAAGATCACAGCTTCAGTCTACCTGAAAAAAACAAAGCCATACGGGAAATTATAAATAATCTGATTTATGTGATCTGTGATAATGTCCTGTAAATAGCATGTTATTGTAGTGGGTATAAAGAGCACATACATAAAGAGTATATATATAAAGGTATATAGAGTGTTCAGCCAAGAATTGGTCTGTGAAATTTTTATAATTCCTACAGCAAAGAAAGAAGCAGCACCCTAGAAAAAGCAGCTTAACTTCAGATGCCAAGTTAATGAATGCATGCAAATTGAGATTCCTCCCCACTCCTCTCAGAGGCAACACTTCCTGCTCTTGCAATTTTATCATGACTCTCACTATTTTTAGTCCTTTGCTTAGAGTCTCTGCTACTGGAGTCATGTCTGAGACTCAGCATTAATTTTAAAAGAAAATATTTCCACTCCCCTGCATCCTGAGAAAAGCTTGGAAGTGTGAAACGAGTGCAGCCTACAGGCTAAAAAAAAAAAAAAATAGAAAGAGTACAAGAAATTCAGGATGGGTTTTGTTTTGTTCTTTAGAAAATCTCACGATATCTAAGGTGATCCTCTGAGTGGCAGGAGCTTGATAATGCATTGATCCCTCATGGCTGACTGCTCCTCAGAATCTTTCCAGAGCAGATATAAAGCACATCAGCAGTTTTACATGGAAAAAATATGCAATGCCACTGTCATTGCTCTTTCTATGCAGTGGATATTCTTACTCTTCAGCTTCTCTTAAAAACCATACTTTTAAAGACACATTTGACCTTTTTAACTGAGAAGAAATATTATTTTGTGCACAAAGAATTCCCGTTTTTTCTTCTCTGAAAGCTAACTCTTGTGCAACAAAGAGCATTTTGCTTAAGAAGATAAACCCAAGAGTTATGTTATCTACAAGAAATACATAAACACGTGTTAAGGAGGAATATAACATCGGGCTTCTTAGAGGAAAGATGATGCTTTATATTCACTTTTACATAGCTACTTGCTTTTAATTATACATGCAGTTGGGATGTAAAATAGAAAGTTAAATCGATTATCTGCTTTTATCTTAGATGATTGACAGGCTTCTTTTAAAAAGGTACCACTAGATGGTGCAAGAGTTTAAGTATTCATAAACCCACAGCTAGTCCCTTGCCTCTTCCCTGCCCCAGCAACAGCCGGAGACAACTTAGCAGTGCCAAGCAAACGGAGCTTCTGTGACCTAGAGGCGATAACTCACTCCCTTCTTTGGTATCTCTTTCAAAGAGGAAGAAATCTTTGGTCATCTGAGGTAAAACTGGTAATGAAATGGCTGTGACCTCCCTAAGGCTCTGGGACTTGGGAGCTCCAGGAAGGGAAGAGGGAAGTGATCGACCCTGCAGATCAGGGTGGACAGAATGCTGTTCATGATCTCGAGAAAAGGCAAATTCAGCTCCCTCCTCTGCTGGACACACTACCGCAGCAAACCCAAAAAAACAAGTCTCAACTTCATAGCACCTCAGTTCTCTGCTGGAAATTAGTTCATGGAGTGTTTGTTAGCACTTCCAACCTCAGAGGGATGCTGAGAGGAAAAATACATTTAAAAATCATGCCATATTCCAAAAACGGCGAAGTATTTTAGTACATGTATGATGCCTATACTGGTGGTGAAGTATGGATTTTTATTAATTTTGGTTAATCATTTAACAAGAGTACCAAGAACCATTCATTACAAATTAAGTTAAACTGATACATAAAGCAAAATGTCTTCTCCAGTTCTAGATGCAGAGCATAGGAAGACCTCAGCTTACTTTGTTCATGACCAGCAGAAATAAAAGCCTAAAGTGTATGTTGTTCCAAAAAAATACTTTTTTCATGATCATCCATAATGAGATGATAACCAAAGTTTTGCATAATGTGCATTGAAGTCTATAAGAATAAGGTAAGTATAGGGTAGGTAACATTAGGAGTAAATAATGTAGACGAGGTAAATTTTCTATCAGGAAGTAGATGTCAAAGAGACTACTTAATTATTCAGGCATGCGAGATAACACATGGAAAGCACACGCCTTCATTGCACAGGAAAGAAACCTCCACCCAGCCATGGCTACCCACCACGTGAACCTAAAAAACCCCCCAAAAGCAAACACTGCTGAGCCACACACACCTAAAGGGAGATTGTGACTAATACATTAATAACTAAAACCTGAAAATCAAGATAACTGCGAAGATTCTTCTCATTCTAAATACATTAATGGGATAGAATTTCCCCAGGAGATGACAGGACTTGTGGCTTTCATTATAGGAAAGAACATTTCTCGGATATATATTACACATTTAGCTGTCAAGCCTTTTACTATTCTAAACAAAACCCCACAAAATCAGTCATTAAGTCTGTAACTCTTTGCCAAATTGGCAAAGAGAAACTGAACTGAGTGTGTCAGAAAGGTATGGCAGGATTTAGCAGGAACCAAACTGCCCAAAAGGGATAGATACATAGATACCCTTTTCCTCTTACACTGCACTGAACTGAATTGTGCAGTAAATATATCAGCAGTATAAAAATGAACATGAACACAGCTGTTAAGAGATAAAGTGGGAGTCCTACAACAATCCAGTAATAGCTTGATTATTCATGGAAGAAAACAAGGATCAATAATCCAGTTACAGTCAAATTTTTCTTATACACCATATAAATTCTTTATACAACGGAATAAGGCAGCTAATATAGTTACTAAATAGCTTCAACAGTGATGTAGCCTCTTTCAGATACTATTCCCATGGGAAGTAGAGGAAAATCTTTTTACTTGAGGATGAGCAGAAGCCACAAATCAAATCTGAGAGCACATCTGCACTACAAGGCCTTTGCCAGCACAAAGGCAAAGGTCTGTGGTCTGTGGCCCTGTGAAAGGCCTGAATCAGCACAGCAGCAGAGTTGCTGGTACTGAGAGCAGATCATCCTGAAAGGAACTGTTATGTCACCTCCTTAGGTGCCACAGGGAGAGCTGACCTACCTACATACTTCCAGGCTGGCAAAATTATGTTTACACTGGAGAGTTTGCTAAGATAGGTATTTTGGCAGGCCAAGTCTAAACTTACATCCCCACAAATGCAACCACCCACTATGGTTACTGAAGTACCACCTTCATAATCTTCATCTCAGGGTACTGCTTAGGGCACCTTCCTAGCTCAGACACTGCACCTGCTTTGAGGTGGAGGATGAAACCATTTCAGCAAGATCTGTCCTTTGTAAGGTGGTAGATACTCCTCACATATAAACTGGAGGAGAATTCTGTTCTATTCACTCCCTTTTCCTTTCCTAACAAAGCTCTTCCACTTGGTTGCAAATTTGGCCTCCACCCTCTTTGCTCTAATGCTGCTGCAGACAGGGCCACGACACAGAGTAGGGGACAGGTTGAAGAAAAACAAGGAACAGGATTCAGCCCACTCTGAATCTCAGCATCAGCTAGCCCCAAAATCTGCTGTGGGAAAGCCACCTTGGTTGCCCTGTGAGCATGACTGCTGGCAGCTCTTTTTTAAGGCCTGGCTATTAATTTCATTACCAACCTCCAGCATTTTAACTTAATTTCTCCACCACAGGATGATGCCTGTGGCTGTTCTGGACAGCAGCAGGGATGCAGGTGTGAGCCAGCCTTGCAGCCTAAGATGTTTCAGAAAACATTCTGTGACACACTCCAGGTCAACCCACAAGGAATTATATACAGCACACTGAAGCAAAGAGAGGTCAGTCTGTGGCACTTGTGCTTTTCCTGGATCCTCCCATTCTCAGAACAAACACAAGACAGCAGGAAAAAAAAAAAATCAATCTTTATCTGTCAGATAAGCCACTCTTGAGAAATCTGTCACCTAATACACACCTGTCATAAAAGCAAACAAGGAAACACCAGACAAGACACAATTTCTATGCCAGTAAGTGCATTGCATAAAGCTGAAAAAAAAAAAAAAAGCCTTACACGAAGAGGAAATTGCCCCAAACTGCATCAGGGGTCGTTTAGACTGTGACACCAAAAGTTTTGTCAAGCACAAGAATAGGCTCGCCAGAAAGTTGTTGAGTGACCAGCCCTGGAGATAAAAGACTACATGTGTACAGTAAAAGCACAGATGTGGCACTTTAGGACATGGTTTAGTGGTGGACTGAGCAGTGCTGGGCTGACAATTGGATCTAGTGGTCCAAGCTAAAGAATTCTAAGATTGTGCAAGAGACTACACTGGGTTCTGTAGGAGGCAGAGCTTTTCAAAGCATTTATTATTATATATCGAGTGCTCTGATTAAGTTCATAGGTGCTAGTCAGGGAGGATACTAATTGCATATTTTTCAGCAGATCTTATGTATTTGCAGACTTGATCCCTCTGGGTGCCCAAGAATATTCATGAGCTAAAATGCCAATCTAAATGAGTAAGGCTTAGGTAATCACATAGCACCTCACACTGTAAAAGAGATTACATAGAGAAAATATTTAACTTAGGAGAAGCCTTGTGAGACATGGAAGATCAGTTCTACAAAGGGAGTACAAAAATGAAGATCAAAAAATTACATTACATTGCTTTTCACCAAAGTCTAAAAATGAAAATGAATCTTATTCCCAGGCTAGCACTCGGAACAACTTTGTCTTCTCTGAGGCAGGAACAGTCTCTTTTCTTTTTGCTTACCTTATTTCTTTATTGGCAGATTGAGTAATAGGGCTGGAAGAATACTGAAATATATACAGATTCTATCCAAAATGCATCTTTTCTCCAAGTATTAAATTCTGTGAAATGCGTAGGCTACTTGAAAGATGGCATGGCCAAAGTTAATGTCATTACCTAGGATAAAGCAAGGCTAAACAACATGGCTAAAAAAATAATCTGAAAAGCATTTTCTCTTTCAACTGAACAACAGACAACTTTTACATTATCTAAAAGTTCAGATTTCAGCTACATACAGGCACTGTGTTTTACTGGTAACTAATGTGGACTTGTAGCTGTTATCTAAATAGGCATCAGAAGAGGCAACTGAAAATCTTCCCTTATCTCTCTCTTTCTCACAAACACACTTTTTTCCTTTTAATCCAAAAATTTTCTACTTTCTAATAAAAAGCACCGCAAAATATTAAAAAAGACATGGAAAGAACTGAAAGAATGCATAATTTGTCTGGAAAATTACTTCATTTTAGTTTTTCCAGTAACTTTAAAACAATTATTTTCCAAATGTAGGCATAAACTGATGAGTTCCTGTTAAAAGAATTCCTAGTGTATTCCTGTCTGGAGTTTAGTTAAATTCTGGTGAAAGAAAGCATGAGGACTGCAAAAAAAGACAGCTTATTGTCCTTGTCCCACACCTTCCAAAAAAGCTTCTGTGACTCTGACTCTAGGTCACTGAAATGATCAGACAGAGAGAAGCGAGTTGAAATCTTGACTCTCTTCTGATGTGGCTGCTCTCATTACAGTTATCCTGCTAGCAGTGACAAGGGAACGTGGAGCAAGCAGAGCCATCCCTCCTTTAACCAGGTGGGTGGGTTTACTGCCTCCAGAGAGGTGCTAAGATAAAAGCCCTGGTGCTCTTTAGGAAGGAGACGTTGAGTTATTCTTGCATTACTAAGCAGGCATTTGCCAAGACCATCGTATTCACATATTTTAAAAATATAAAACTCATTCCGTAGTAATTTATTATTCAGCAAGGTGACAAAAATGAATTAACTTTGCTAATTTCATAAAAGGAATTAGAAATTTGCAGGCGAAAAGACAGCTGATGTTGCTTGAACATATATACAACAAACAATATATTTTAACTCAAAAAAAATAAAGTTAGATTACTTTGTGACTTGATTCAAAAGCAGTGCTGCACAAATCAAATAAAACCACACAGAACCTGTAATGTTTGAGCAGAGTTCTGGCCCCAAATTTTTCTTTCTTTCTAACCAGCAGTACTGGTCTTGGTGATTATTTTTCTCGTATTTTATTCTTTTCTCCCCATGAGAAAAAACAACTTCCTTTTCCTTTTGCTTCCAATAGCACTAACCTATAAATTCTCATTAAAATTCACATTCTGTGTCTCAGTAGGATGGAGATTCGGACAGATGGGAGTATGTGCATATAGAAAACAGTCATTTCTAACTGAGGGAGACTCTTCAAGAATATAAAAAAGGTACCAGGCAATGTGCTATACATACCTCCAGTGTCAGAGGCAGTGTCTAATTCAAACATTCACTGGGAGACAGAATAGGATTTGTTACCATGGATGAAAGTTCTCCCTCACGATACTTTTGTGTTGATACAGATCAGCTTGTTACTGGAAACCACCAACAAGCTCCAAAGTTCATCTTTAACTAACAAGACACACAGCTTTTCCACCATAAAAGCGTGCAGTTCTATCAGCTATCACCCGTGGCACTGCTCAGAAGAGGCGTATTATCTTTATATGCACACAATATAAAAATTATTTACGCAAAGTTCAGACTTAGTAACTGGAAGAATGTCTCACACTCATTATTTAAATCATCTGCGGGAAACAATAGAAGAATTTGAACTGCTGTTGAACTCTCTGCCCGCAGTTGAACAACAGGGCTAGTCAGTGGAATGGAGCCAGTTCCTGAGCGGTAAATTAATTTCGGTTTAGTTAGAAACACAAGTTTCTAACTAGAAACTACAGCATAACTAGAAACTACAGCATTAGAGGCAGATCCTGCACTATACTGGATTTGCCAGATCCTCTCTGTCAGCTGGCAGACAGAAGGTGTTGCTGATAAAGGCAGTCATTTGGCAAGACTATATCTACTTCCAGTGCTTGTCTAATTTAGTCCCACTATTAGGCCATTCAGTTGGAGTTGAGGGTTGTAGAGTCCAGCACTGGACTTTGCCAATTTTTCATGGATTCTGAAGTTGAAAAGAAAAGCAAACAATGTGGAGATGACTCTGAAGTACCGAGAAATTGCTTTTTACAAGTATGACATGCTTCAGGTGTTCTTTTTGAGGTGATTTGAAAACAAAGATTTGCATGGGTTTGGTTGCTTTCAGTTTGTTTTTTTCTTTTCCTGAAGACTTGTATCCTACCTTCAGCTTTACTCACCTTGCTCTAAAAATGCTGGAGTTGCAAAGTGTGCACTTTGCAGGTATTATTTACATCTGCAGTTGTAACTTGGCACTCATCTAGAAGGCCTTTGACCACACTGGCAGTTTTAAGCACACACAAAGTATTAGTAGCAAACAAAATTTGATGGCCTGCAGATAATCCCAAATTAATCATTAATGGAACTTCCAAACAGAGCTGGAAACCATAACATTGGACAAGCAGTTTACACCAAGCCTCTTACGGAGGAAGGAAAGAAAGAGGAACTTCTACCATCATCCTAGAAAAGATAATCTTTTGTTCAGTCTTGGGAAACTCTACAGACTACCAATTATTTAGCACTTGCTCTGGGGTTTTAGTACCTTGTTTCAAACAAGAATTTTTCTAACCAGTTTTCAGCTCACCACCCCTGTTATGGAGGTAATGGGACCATGGAATGGTTTGGGTTCAAAGAGAGCTTAAATATCATCCAGTTCTAAGCCCCCTGCCATGGGGAGTTGGAACTAGATAACTAATACCTGCCCAGCTCTCCACATGCAGCACTACTGCCTTCCTCTCATGTCTCTTCTCTAATTAATGCTTCTCCTTATTTTAATTTAGGTCTAATCCCCGAATTCCAACACTGTATTCTTGATATGTTTACCTGTTCCTTCAAAAGACAAGAGTCGCTAACAGCCAGTGAAAAACCTCATGCCTCAAGCTATTAATTGATAAAGTTAAAGAAGAGAGCATGGAGCCTTTCTGATATTTTTTTCTTACAGTACTCATTCAGCTGTGTGCTCACAAAATCTCTGTTATCGATTCCAGTGGTAAAAGCTCTTTTCAGCTCATTCCCTTCTCAGAAACTCAGTTGTCTGTTGCATATTGCCCAGACTCTTTTGGGGCTTTTCTGCAGTCACAGCTGCAAGTTTTCCTGATTGCTGCTCACCTAGAGATCGATCACTGTCTCCACTATGAAAGTACACAAGGCTTTCAAGTGTCACTGGCAGGTGACAAATTCAAAGCTAGAAAAACCAAACATTCCCATACCTGCTCATGTGTGAAACTGTGCCCACATCCCAGCCATCTTCCCTCCCAGCCACTCAGCATTCATAACTTTAAAAACAATATCAGTGTGGCAATCACGAGGGAGAAAGAGCATCAACATCACCTACTGCTCCTACCAATCCGAGGTGAGAACACATATCCCATGCACATGATTCCTTAAGGCCTAGAGGGATGCACCATGATAAAACCTTTTCATTTGGGCACATAAAACCTTTTCTGAACCCAGTGTGTGGGTTTTTTACATTTTCACCTCTTATTGGCAAGCATTTCCTTTACCATGACATTTGGTCATTTCTGGTGCTTGAAGAGCAGGAGAATCAGTTCTCACTGCCAGGTAAAATCAGTGTCACTTTGGTTCCTGTTAGAGCCAAGCACAATTTCAACATGCTTTACACAGAGGGTGAAATAATGGCAAAACTGCCCAGATACAAAGACTGTAGCTCATATCCTCCTGTGTGTGAATGTTTTTCCTCTTTTTTGGAAAAAAGAGTTGATATGCACCTTTTATTCAAATGAACACAACCACAAACACCACATTTCCTGACCCAATTCTTTTGCTGCATGTTAAGTATTCACACCAGTGAGTGTATATGTGCCTGCCAAGCCTCAAAGCAGCAAAAAGACACGGCCGAAATTGCTAGTCAGTTATGATTCCAGTTACACCGACATTCTAAGAAGAATATATATATATATATATATATAAAGCAAACAAAAAACCACCAAGCTATTGATTACCAATCCTCTGCACTTCCTCCTGTCCATTAGCTTTAGCAATGGTGGCTGACACCTGGTGTCAGCAGCAGGAGGATAATGCCATCTGCATTCTAGGAGCTCTGCCCCAGCGCAGGGCATCCTGCCACGGTATCGCTCCAGATTTACACACCACTGCTGGGGTCTCACCATTTTAAATGGGGAACAGCATAGCCCTTTTTGCTGTATTATTTACAAGTAGTTTCCTGGAGATCATGAACCATAACCTTCCTGAAATAAAGGAACATTAATGCTTTCAAAGAACACCTTGTTTCAGTATGTAATCTATTGTTTGCTGAAATATACCCTTGCAAAGGGTGGTAGTTTTTTTGGCTTTCTTTTTTTAACCTTGTTTTTTGTAAGTCTACCTGGGAAAGAGGGGAGGGAAGCACAGTTCCAAGTTGCCACCTTGGTTGAACCCAGCCTTTATGGTCCAAGAACTGTTCCACAAGGAGTCAAATACACATTTTTTGCAAACATTCTAATTTTTTATGTGCTAGCACGTGACAAAATCTTTCTACCCTAACCTTTTTTACATATATCCCTCAGTAGTCTGGTATGGTTTTAGTGACAATTCTGGTGGTTTTTCTCTTAAACAACCTGAAAAATTTCATCTCAGTTGTGACTAAGAAAAACAGCCTGAATAATTTTTTAAATGAAAATACATTTTACATTTAACTGAAAATACATTTTACACTCTTCTGCAACATGCCTAATAACTACACATCCAAATATTTGAACTGTTATTTTTATTTCATAACCATAAAGACTTTGGCTTTAAGACTTTCAACTGCCAACAGAGTCCAGAAATTAAGTGATTAATAGCTATTTGTGACAACAGCAAAATTGCCTTAAAAAGGTGGGTGAAATATCCTGGAAATAGCTATTCACTGCTGCATTAGACAATTCTGAAGTAATTTAAAGACCAGCAAATCACTGAAACTCTCTCATTCAGGTATATGGACTACTCCAACAAGAGAAATTAGGATACAGCACATTTTTAGCTAATATCAAATCAGATCTAAAATCATGTTAGAGCAAACTTGAGCTCAGAGGTTCAGGTAAAAACTGTGAAATTCTCTCTGTTTTAAGTAAAACACAAACTCAATTCTTTTCTTCTTCTCTGTATGATTTCTGTGAGAAAAAGTACTTCAGTTCACACACCTCCACTGAGATTTATTGCCCCTGTTGTATAAACTCGACTTCTAACACCCTCACTGCTGAACACAGAATTAGAAAAAAACCCTTCATCCAAATCTAGAACTGAAAATAACATGGAGAGAGGGACATGCAGTGTCATGTCTTTTTTAAGAATAAACTACTACTCCATTTCCCACTGTTGAATTTTTGATCAAGGTATTTTACCATCGGCCTACATTTTAGTACTCCTGCAAAGTGTACTACTTGCCTAAAACAAGTGCCAAAACCATGAAGAATGGCATTACCATATAGGCAGAAAATGCACTCCAGGAGGTTAGAAAGGATTGGGGTTTTGGTTTTGTTTTGGGGGTTTTTGTGTTGTACTTTTTTTAGTAAGAACAGCAAGTAGAAACACATATGCCAATCTTTGATTTACTGGCATCTAGCACTACCATAACTGGCTTTGTTCACAAAGATAAGCTCAGGCGTGCTCATTTGCATACACAGGAGCACGACTTTCACCCAGCTAAATCAATACTTCACTCTTTGGACAGTAAATGCTCCTCTAAAAGCAGCTCCTTCTCCATCCCCTCTGCAGCGGGGCCAGGACACACTAACATATCCGAGGTGCCAGAAGAAAGACACAATTGCTGTCTGCTGCATTAGCACTATTTGCAAAGAAACTGTTCCAGAATATTTTTCAAATACCTCAGTGGTTCTAGACCTCAGCTGCTTACCTGCTGTACAGAACAAGGCTTCTCTTTTGCTACTGCTAACTTGTTTCCCTGGAGGTAGTTTACAGCAATGTGGAAACATCCACAGGCAGACAAGCTGTGGAGGTATGTTATAACCATGGAAGGAATAAAACAATAAGCAGTAAGAACTTTAAGAATTTTCTCTGACATAAATGCAGCTAATGTTTCTTCTAGGTGTGTACAAGGAAGCAGAAGTGTCAAGTGTATAGAAGAATTTTAAAGGGTGAAAAATATGAAGAAAATAGATCACCTGAAATAAGGAAAAAATGGTACTATGCCCACCACAACTGCATTTTCTCCAACAAAATAATTTCATATTGACTTTTGCTGTGAACACACAGCAGAAAAAGCACGGAACTCAAACTACTATGAAATACTTGGGTTTCTTGGCAGAATTGCAGCCAGAAAAGGGGCAGCACACTGCAGGACCCTCAGACAGAACTGACTAGCCCACAACAGTTCTAGAATGACAATCACCTTTCCCCCATTATTCCTTGTGCGACTTCCCTTATAATGCACTCTGAGTGTGAGGGTAAGGAGGGCTCTATGGGAATCCTCCAAGCATTGAAAGAAAATTTACTGAACCCAGCAACACCTGTTCAGCAACTGGATAAAGACCCAGCCTAAAGTATTCTTAGCCAGCTGTGGGACATTGAAGGTATGGTACAGACCAGCTGTAGGTCTACAGATATTCAGATGTTTCTGGGCAGCCAGAGAGACATGAAAGCAACAATCTCCATTACACAGAGGCTTTGAACATGATCTGTATGGCAGCTCTCACTCCATGCACGTATCTGTGTGCCATGGCACAGAATCTGCAAATCAAACTGCACAGAACACTGATACATTGATAAAAGTTCTACCACAGAACTGAAACACTTCAAGTTCAGAATATTATTTAGACAGCTGAAAAGAAGGCAAGAAATAAAACTAACATGTTTTTAAGGATAAAATATAAAAATCTTTCTCAGTAACATTTCTGTCTACTTCAGGAAGTCCCTTATCTCTTAAGAAACAATCTCTTCAATAGGATAGTTACAATGGGGTTTTCACTGTGGGAAATGTACAAAATTAAATCCATTCTTTTTGGTTCATTATTCTTGTAGCCCTAAACTCCTCTATCATCTGTCTAAGAGTTTTGTTTTCTGTTTTGTTTATATTTTCCATGATGTATGAAGCAATCCTTTTCTAGAAACAATGCAGCATTGAGCTAATGTATTTATGATCCCCACAATATCACTGTGTTTTCTTTGTGTGACATTCTTCAAGAAAAAAACAGGTTTTCTTTCCTAAGGACACAGTCCAGTTTACAGTGTTGGGCACCACAGTCAGAAACAGTACCAGTTGTAGGAGTGGTTTAAAGAAAATTCTTTTAAACACCCTTACCAGCATCACCCTATTTATTTGTCCGTCTCTTCAGCAACCTTTATAAGGTGAGTAATGCCCCTTTATTGCTTTATTATACAAAATGTAATTGAGAAAACTCATTATACCTCATAAGCAGTGTTCAGCTACTGTGTAAAAACTTCAAGTAACCAATACTATCCTATAGACTACGTGTCAATTCTGATTGTCTGCTTCAGCTTTCTTCTAAGATAGTCACTTATGCCTTCAGTCCTGCAATTCTGCCTTGGATAAAAGCAGAAATCCTCTAACTTCAGTAAAGGAGCAGAGCAATGAGTTTGCAGCTGTAGGGTTGCATTAGGCAGTGCTCAGTTAAGTAACAGGAACTGGTATGCATGCTACAGAAAGTATTGTGGTTTGATATTTTACTTACTGCCTCTCACTGCTGCCTTTTCACGTCCTTTCTGAATCAGGCTCAGAGCATGTAGTGCTTTCAAACCGTTTGCCACAAACCAGCAATGAAGTAGAACTCTGAAAGGAAAATTAACATCCAACAGTTTCTTCAAAGATGAACTTAACCTCTAACTTGTCACCAAACTGGCCCCAGACTCTGCTAGTGCGTGTCAATCTCAGCTTGTAAAGATACAGCTTGAACTGTTAGACAGTACAGGACTGGGACACATAATTCAGTCAAAATTAAATGGAAGCAAACAAAAGCTGAAGTCTATAATCAGAGAGTTTTCAATTTCAAAAAGCAGAACCTGCGCAAGACCATGTTCATCATGTTAAAGTTTTACAGATAAAGTGTACATATAGGACATAATTATATTTTTATAAGGTTTATTTCTTTTGAAACCTCAATACTTCCTTGTTCACTTCCCACCTTTGCTTTGTTCACTTTCCCACTCTGGAGTACGTGCCAAATACTGCATATAAAAAGAACACTAAACTTACGGTGACTGAAGATGCATAATGAGAAAGCTATCATGAAGTTTTCCAGATGTTTGTTAGTAATTTTAAAACTATAAATCTCAAAACTATAAGCCAAATACAATCCCATGATTTTTAGATAAGTATCACAATACCAGCAGAGACAGTTAAAAAAAATACATTTTTTAAAAATCTGAACAGCCAAGAAGGAGGAAATGCAATTTCTTCTCAATTTCTGTCATAGTTCAAAGGAAGTACTGATTTAAAAAAGAGAAGTTCTTTTGAAAAGAGCCATTACTACTTGACACAAATAAGAACATTCCTTAGGTGAACGCAAATGAAAAGAGTGGAATACAGAATTTCACAAGAGGATACTGTATCTTACTACAAGATGTGTACTTGACAGCAAATTATACCAAGAAAAATTTTTTCTTGACTAGCAGGCAGTGATAGTATCAACTCACAAAATATAATTTTGCTTAATAATACTTTATTAAATAACCAAACATCAAAGGAAGATCAGAGCCAGCCCTAAGTATTTTTAGGTGTGGGCCTACAAAATCATTTTAATGGCCTCATGCAGGGTTAGGTGTTTCTCAGATAACTAATCCAAATAACTCTGAAGAGAGGCAGCAAGCTGATTCACCATAGGTAACAGGTTACCTGTTACCTATAAACCTGGATATTCATCTCCAGGTCTCTGACACATTACCTACACCACAAATCACTCAGTGGCAAGGGGGGTACTCCAGTGGCCGTCCAGATTTCCCCCTTTCAGAAGCAGTCATTCAATGAGAATGAAGCCATACCCCAGTATTTCATGCAGAGAGGGTGTTCTGGCACTGGAACAGGCTCCCCAGGGCAACGGTCACAGCACCACCCTGAGAGAGTTCAAGAAATGTTTGGATAATGCTGTCATGGTGTGACCTCAGGGTGTCCTGAGCAGGGCCAGGATCCCTTCCAAGCCAGTGTATTCCAATTCTACACGCTTTCCTTGGCAAAACAAGTCACTTCTGTATTCAAGCTTCAAATTCTGTCTGTAAATCGTTCCATGGAGGGTCTATAAACATTACACAACTTGCAGGATCACTGCATGCCTTCAAATATGGGAGGAATCACTGAAGGCTTTCAAGGAGCGCTTGGACAAAGTGTTTATAATTTTATTTGTGCTCCCTTTCCCACGTGCCTTTGGGCCAGAGGATTGTGTGTGATCCCTTCTCACACCTTCTATGCTTCCATGCCCTTACAGCTGTAAAACACACTTGTGGGCACAGGGAAGACTAGAGCCATTAGCCTTTCTATGCAAATATGTAGCCAAATGAGGGTGGGAGAGTGTTAATAAGGGGAAGATAAAAGCAAGAACGAAATCCTATTCGACCATTTCTTATTGATCACTCACCTCACTCTCTCCCTGCCATTAGTCTAAGAGGTTCTTACACTGGGTGAACATGGCAATAATTTTGTAAGGAGACAGAGGGGTCTCTGTGGTAAGAGACCTGGGGTAGCTAAAGGGAATCTGGCAAGAGGAGCCACTGTGGAAGAGATATTCTGAAGGCTATCCTGCAGCCTAGGACAGGAGCCACACTGGAAGAGTTCACAAAGGAAAATGCACTGCTTTCTGATTAGAATAATGCCTCATGCACATGCTCCTGCCAAGTTAAGGCTTCACTATCTAGATGACACATGAAAACCAAACAGCTATGAGACACAATAGTCAAATAACAGTCATTGTGCTGTTAACAGAAAATTCCTCCTGTAGACACAAACATTCTGGGTAACACAGAACTTGTGAACTAAGCTAGTCATGCCTGCAAAGCAGTTAAGCCAACACATCACAATGCATACTATGGCTCTGAATGAATGAGCAGGAAATAAAGCTCTCTTCTGAAAACTGAGAAATACAGAAAAGCACCACAAAGATACAGGCAACAATGGCCAGATAGCTTAAAAGTGGTATTATAGCTTCCAGGTGAAATCCTTCAAAATCCCTGCAACATGGCCTGTAATAGGGAGGAAAGAAAGGAACTCAGAAACGCCTCAAACAAACCAACCAAAACAAGACAAAAAACCCCAACCAAAACACTTAACACTCAAACCATGTTTGACCAGAAAGCTAAAATTGAAAATCTTAGCCCCGCCCCAATCCATGGAGCATAACACACTAAATTATTTGTAGCATATGCAAGCCTGGTCTCAGATGTCTCTTTGACTAAGTTCACAAAACTTACTACTTCCATATATTTCTCAAAAGTAACGCTAAAAAAGCTGACAGTGTATCTATATATACAAAAATCCATTCCTTAGAGATTGTGGCAATCGCTATAAGCTGATGCCTCCACAGGAGTTCTCTTTCTTCCTCTTTAATGAAGTTGCTTTCACTGCTATTCCTTTTACCAGCTAACTGTGTACAGGTGAACCTGGTGAGATTCTGACCCTTGCCATCAGTGTACATTTCTACCAGGTGCTTCATCAGGTGCACCAACATCAGCAAGCAATCACATTTTGGTTTCTTATCCTTGGAGAAGCAAACAGAATAGATGTTTCTTCTCCACCCTCCAATGCGTTTATCTGAACCACAACTTAGAAATTGTAAAACTGGGCACGTAGCTAGCAGGTTAACTTGTGAAGATTCTTTTTATCCCTTAAAGGGAAAGTAAACCAGCAGGAACTTCTGATTTGATTATGGCTTACTGAAGAGGAAGCAAGTATAAAAAGGCACTGGAGAGACATGGCACCTAGACTTACCAAAACTATTTAAGTGAAAGTTGTCACATGGATGAAAACTCTTCAGACTTGGAGATCAACAGGGGAATTCTGGATAGTAATTGCAACACCAGTTTGTCTCATGACAGCACAGTGATGGTTCAACCATGGCCAGCATGTCTGTGAAACACTTGAACTTCTCTCTTTGCCATTCATTTGCCTTTCAAATACAAAACAACTTCCCCCAGGCTCAGCCTGTCGGACGCTTCTGCAAAAAAGCACAACCACAAAAATCCTACACATCGTGTAACTCTTCGCAGATAAAAGATTCTGCAAAATTATTATCTAAATATCATTAACCATCCTCTTCTTATACTGTCATTTGCTGTCATATCTCCAGGCCATTTCTCTCTGCAAGCAATCATGTGGCTGCTGGTTACCCTGTACCTTGCATCACCCTGTACTGTGCATCATCTCCTGATGGTAGAAAAGTTGTTTTATATCACTCACTTGTGAGCAGAGTCACTGTTTGTATTCAGTCACTCGTATCATCATTTAAGGGAACACCTAAGATTTGAGTTCAGAGTTTAAAATTAAGCTGTTGGAAGTTACAATTACACATAAGAATATAGAAGTTAACATGTATTAAGCTCTTTTTAGTATGAAAACAAGTCCTCAAATCTTGCACCTTACAAAAAAAAGCATTATTTTGTGTAGACTAACATTTCTTTCATGAGAAAGAGGAAAAAAAAATAAGAAAAAGCAGCTTTGCAAAAAGTATGTTCTATTTAATTCAATTTTTTCAAATTTTCAGCTAAATGTTCACCTGGTTATTTTTATTTTATACTTTCCAGATGAGAAAGTTTTACAATTTTACCCTGAAAGCAGAGGCATAGGAACTTCAGGGCTGCTTGGATTTGCTTCCTTTTTTTTTTTTTTTTTAGTTCAGGTAAGAGACTGTAACTGAAGAGCTTTGTACCACAAAGCAAATTATGAAGCTACTAACTTAGCAACCTTCAAAAATCTCAAGTGCCTTGCACTGAACAAGTTCAAGATGTTAATGCTAAGCAATAAACTTCTTCCAAAGAAGTTCCATATTGGTGAATCTGCAATTAAAAATTTACAGAATATTGACAAATTCACCCTAATACTACGTGTATCACATAATTTCTTTTTGTAATAACCATTAAAATCTCTTGGCCACTGATGTCTAAGACAATTCTTTACTGAGTTGGCTAAAGTTACTAATTTAAAAAATAATCTCACTTTTGAAACTGGAGAAGTAACTTGCTGCTTTTTTCTAGAAGCTGTGCACAGCTGCACTTACAACTGTCCTCAGTCCAACTGCAGATTCTGGGAGTTTGGTTTCTTTATACATCTGAAGAAAGAAAAAAAAAATACATCTTCTCTCTCAAAAAATCCAAAATTTTAAAAAAAACCTTTTGAATTATGACTGAAACAGTTGAAACTAGTCCTTTTTTACAAACATGGTACCACACACTATCTTTGATTTAAACCACAAAGTAGTTAAGGATGACTGCAACTTAAGGGAGCATTATTTTGTTCAGCACACCACAAGGAGTGTTTGTTATATCACTTGCAGTTACCCCTCTCTTTCTTTTATGTGATACTGCCTTGGCCAGTGTGCCAATGCAAATATTATCTCATTTTCTCCTTTAAGCAGACACTTTGTGGCAAATTATTTATAAACCACAAACTCTATCTTCACCCTCTTCTTCCACTGCGGAAGGAGAGATTCGACTATGCCCAGTTATCTTTCACTAGAATTCCAAGTACTACAAGACAGCTTGTTGAAATTTGCCCTTTAGACTTCTTCCCTACCGCTGCCCCTTCCCTGACCTATGAACCGAAATGATCGTTCACAGAAAATCATGAGGGAATAAAGGCAGCGCAATTTCATTTGAATAAAGAGAGTCCACTGAAGCGCAGGGCCGAGAGCCCGGGACTTTCTCTCTCAAGGTTTTGGAGGGCACACCCTCCTTTTGTCCTAAACTCCCGGCCGCATGCTGCCCTCCTCCTTTCCTCACCAGCTGAGGGACTGGGAAGGTACAGCCTACCCCCTACCCCCCTTGAAGCTGTCCTTTTACCACAGCGTTCAGAAGTTCAGGCTTGTGCAGAGCCCTGTTTCAGGACTCAAACCGTCTGGGCTCTGTAACAAACCTGCTGCTTGAAGTTAGGAAAAATATTAAGGTTTTAACACCCACACCTTCAGCCACCGAATTTTTCGAATTTTTTAACAGACATTAGCGCACATCTGCCTAGTTCTCATCTACCAATAAGAACACTGGAAAAACGGGTTAGACGCCAAAACAATCTGGTAAAGTCTTCCTCAAAACTGCATTACTTAGGGTTGAATTCTAGAGGAATTTTACTTGTATTACACAATGGACAGGGGTAAGATGAAATATCATCTTTTAAACAGACGCAGAAGATATAGAACCACCCCCGGTGTTGATAAAACCAAACAGAGCCACGCCACGGGGAGGGAGGGGCTGTTGTTCACCTGCGGCCACACCGGGATCGCCCTGGCACTGCTTCCCCAACTCCCGGAGGCGGCAGGTACCCAGCTGCCGGGCTGCTCCGTGCGGCAGTGGCTCGGGCTGGCTCAGGGCAGCGCAGCCGGGAGCCGAGGGCAGTCGCACGGCGGGGATGCAGTGCTGGGAGCGCGTCCCGGCGGCGCGGCGGCACTGGGTGCTGCTGCTCGGGCCGCTGGCGCTGCTCGCCGCCGCCTTGGCTCTGCGCGGCACCGCCCGCCCCGAGCCCGCCGACCGCTCCCGCCTCTACCGGGCGCTGGAGCTTTCCCCCAGCCGCAGCATCAACTGCTCGGCCGTGGTCCGCGGGGACCGGACAGCCATCCAGGAGGCGCAGCTCAGCAACCTGGAAGTGGCGAACAGAAGGGCTTCACCGACGCCCCAGGAGTACCTGAACATGACGAGGGACTGCAG